>CM069914.1:70874011-71107038 GCA_036172215.1 Camellia granthamiana
GGTGCAGTTAGCTATGAGGAATTTGTGAGGATGATGATGGCATCATGAATATATCATACATACATGAAGAGAATGACACTACATAACAACATAATTAAATATGCTAATTTTCAAATTTGGAGGCATATGTATTCCCAATTTATTGCTTTTATATATCTGAGAGTAGGGAACAAATCAAAATGCCAAATGATCCCAAACTGTCTTATCAATATTTTATTTTGTTGGTTTTTATCACTATGGACCCAAGCATTGCATGTTGGAGCAATCGCTTTAGCGTTGGTTTGGAAAGTAGGTTGACTTTTTGATTTTTTTGATTTTTTGACTATTTTAGTCTGAGGTTAAAAAGTTTGGAATGGATTTTTTAATTTTTTTGACTTTTATGAGAAAAAAAATAAAATGATTATATTTGAATGTGACATTTTGTCTTATTAACTTTTAGCTTATTTTGTCTTTTTGTGATTATTTTAACCCAACAAGTTTATGCCAAGCATAACCTTATTAATATTTTTTTTAGAATATAGTTGTTAAAATAGCTGATGCATCTAATAAATGCTAAAAAAGATTAATTATTTTTTGTCTTTAGTATTTTCTAAACAAATATTTGTAAAATATTTATTATTTTTTTAAAAATCCTTTTAGACTAGAAGAATTTGAAAAGTAAAATTTTGAATGCAAATTAAAAAAAAATTACTAAAAATAAAAATATAAGAAAAATGTGTTTTTTTTTAGCAGTTGCCAACCAAAAATGAATAATGTTAAAACAATTGTTTGTTTCACAATTATCAGCTAAAAAAGACATAGCTAAATGATCTAGCTTTCTTTGGACTTAATATAACTAAAGGGTAAATTACACTCTCCCTTAAGTTTAGGTGAAAAAACAATAAGTTTTATAGTTTTAACATAATTACATCGATCTCCCTTTTAGTAAAATTAAAAAAAGTAAAACTAATGTAGATAGTATGAAAATATAAAGATAAGTTAAATTATATATTTCAATATAAAAAGAGATGACAATATAATTTTTTCATATTCGACTAATGAAATTCTATGGAAATGAGTTGAAGTATTACGTAAATTAAAACCTTAAGAGAGCCTACTGTAATTATAATTATACTAAGGCCATGTTTGTTTGGGCGGACTGGATTAGCATTCCCATGACTAATAGTCCTAGGACTACGAATTCGTTAGATTATGTATCCTATCTTAACTAATAGTCAAGTTTAAAATAATTAGTCCGTACTTTAATTATTTAACCAAACATCGGATTAATAATTTTATTAGACTATTAGTCCAATCCCAAGCTCATGTCCACCCAAACAAACATGGCCTAAATGTATAAAACTTGTTATATTTTCTCCAAACCACAAAAAATGTCAATGCAATTTACCCTCGCTAAAAGGTGACCAAAAGAACCGTAGCCATTTGTATGCATGTTGAAATTACTTCGTATGGGTCAGTTTTAATCTCTCAGATCTCAGAGACATTTCTAAATAAAATAGAATAACATGCAGGTTCATTCTTGGTCATTAGGCGGCATAGCAAAAAAATAAAATAAAATAAAATAATACTCATTTAATAAGCCTTTAAGATAATATGTAAGATCCCTTCATCGTCAATCAGAACTGAGATAGTTAACTTGTGGCCAATATCCTTCACACATTGAAGAAATATCTTTTAAATCATTGTCTTTTGTTGGGAGAAAACAAAACAAAAAACCAAATTCGAAATATTCGAATCCGGCACAAAAAATAGCGGAAGTAGTTTATTCTCCCTTGTTGTGTGAACCTATTAGAAAGCAATTTAATAGAGCACAATATATTCTGAAAATAATCTAAAAACGATGATCCAACAATCACACACTAAGGCGATAGCAATTTTTAATGTGAAAAACCTTCCCGATGTGGAAAGGAAAAACCACGGGACCGTAGTCCACCAAATATCTCCACTATAAACAAATAATGGGTATACAAGAGTTCTCTCTAGATAGAACTAGAGGCAAACAATCAAGAACAACTTACAAATAAGCTTCCTTGGCAACCAAAGATCAAACTACAAAGTTTAGGAAAAATCTCACCAAAAACGGGTACTGTTCACGGGCCAAAAACCAACAGTAGAATACTCCAAATCTGATCTACACCGTCCAGAATTTAGAGTCTTGAGTTGTGAACTCGCCTACCAAATTTCAGCTCAATCGGACCACAAATTCTTGTTGATCGGTTAGCTTGATCACTGCTGGACAGAATTTCTCTTCTCCTCTGTTTTGGTGGCAGCTTCTACGTCTCTGTTTTGTGTACAGAGAAAGGGTTTGTAATCCTAAACTTATGGGTCAGATCTTTTCAAAAACATAACTTCTCCATATAGGCTTTGGAATTCACATGGGCTTACTAAATGTTTTGGGCCTTCCTCCACATAGGATGGAAACCTAACCCAACAAATCTCCCCCTTTCCGACTAGGTGGAGGGATTCTCCATCCCGGCAATCGAGCAACACGTCTCAAGCTTCTCCCTTACCAAAGCTTTTATCAGCATATCAGCACCATTATCATCAGTATGAATTTTTTCAAGTTCCAACAACTTATGATTAAGAATGTCTCTTATCTAATGGTACCTCACGTCGATGTGCTTCGACCTCGAATGGAATGTAGAGTTCTTAGCCAAGTGAATAGCACTTTGGTTATCACAAAACAACACATATTGTTGTTGTTTGAAACCAAGCTCCGTCAAGAACTTTTTCATCCATAGCAACTCTTTACAAGCTTCTGTTGCCGCAATAAACTCTGCCTCTGTTGTAGAGAGTGCAACACATTTTTGCAACCTCGCCTGCCAAGAAACAGCTCCACCTGAGAAAGTGATCAAATAACCCGAAGTAGACTTACGGGTATCCACATCTCCTGCCATATCTGCATCAGTGTAGCCAACTAAAATTGGTTGTCCATTTCCAAAACTGAGTGTCAACCTGGAAGTGCCTCTAAGATATCTCATTATCCACTTTACTGCATTCCAATGCTCTCTTCCTGGATTTGAAAGAAATCGGCTAACCACACCAACTGAATGAGCTATATCTGGCCTTGTGCAGACCATTGCATACATTAAGTTTCCCACAGCTAAGGCATATGGAACTCTTTCCATATCTTCCTTCTCTTTACTTGTAGAAGGGCTTTGATAAGTGCTTAACTTAAAATGAGTAGCAAGAGGTGAGCTAACCACTTTAGCATTGTTCATATTAAATCTTTCAAGCACTTTTTTAATGTACTGCTCTTGTGACATGTACAACTTCTTCTCTTTTCTGTCTCGATAGATTCGAATACCAAGAATTTACTTTGTTGGCCCCAAGTCTTTCATGGCAAAGAACTTGCTTAGTTGCTTCTTCAATTTGTCAATTCTTGAAGGATTCCTGCCAACAATCAACAGGTCATCAACATAGAGCAGTAAAATAATAAAATCATCATCAGAAAATTTCTGCACAAATACACAATGGTCAGAAGTAGTTTTCATGTAGCCTTGCTCCTCCATAACTGACTCAAACTTCTTATACCACTGCCTGGGTGCCTGCTTCAGACCATAAAGACTTTTCTTTAACTGACACACATAATCCTCTTTTCCTTTCATCCTAAAACCCTCTGGTTGTTCCATGTAAATCTCTTCCTCCAAGTCACCATGAAGGAAGGCAGTTTTCACATCCATTTGCTCAATCTCTAAGTCTAGACTAGCGGCTAAGCCAAGAACCACACGAATAGAAGACATTTTTACAACTGGTGAGAAGATCTCATCAAAATCAATGCCTTTTCTCTGACTGAATCCTTTAACAACAAGTCTAGCTTTGTATCGTGGTTGTGAAGTGAGTTCATCATGTTTTGCCCTGTACACCCACTTGTTCTTTAAAGCTCTCTTGCCCTTAGGCAGTTTCACCAACTCAAAAGTGTGATTGTCATGCAATGATTGCATCTCATCTTGCATCGCATCAGCCCATTCCAGCTTATAATCATCTTCCATGGCTTCTGCATAACCCTTGGGCTCTCCCCCATCAGTCATTAACATATAGTCATCTGCAGAATACCAAGTGGAAGGATGTCGGTCTCTAGCTGACCTCCTGGTTGGAACATCTGGTGGTATCTCTGGTGTTGCCAACTGCTCAAGAGTCTCATCACCTGTCTCGACCTGTAAGGGGTCATCAGCATCACCTAGACCTTGTTGGTCATTCTGAACATCATGTTCAACCTGTGCAGGCAAATCTGTCAGAGGAACCGGATCCAAGTCAACTAAACCATCACTGTGCCAGGACATTGTGTTTTCTGCTTTTTCAATATCTTGTATAGTTTGATCTTCAATAAATACAACATCTCGGCTTCTCACTAGTTTCTTGTCAACTGGATCATATAACCTGTAGCCAAACTCATCTAGGCCATAGCCTAGAAAAATACACTGTCGGGTCTTCATATCGAGCTTAGACCTCTCATCTTTGGGAATATGAACAAATGCTTTACATCCAAAGACACGCAGGTGATCATAGGAAACATCCTTGCCAGTCCAAACTCTGTCTAGTACATCGAACTGAAGAGGAACACATGGTGTGAGATTAAGAACATGTACAACTGTGCTCAAAGCCTCACCCCCAAAAGGATCTTGGCAACCGTGCCTGTGAAAGTAAGCATCTAACTCTTTTAACCAGTGTCCTGTTCATCCTTTCAGCTAAACCATTCAACTGAGGAGTCTTCGGGGGTGTCTTTTGATGTCGAATACCCTGTTGTCTGCAATAATCATCAAAAGGACCACAATACTCTCCCCCATTATCTGTTCTGATGCACCTGAGCTTCTTCCCAGTTTGTCTCTCAACTAAGGCTTGGAACTGTTTAAAAGTCTCCAACACTTGATCTTTGCTTTTTAAAGTGTAGACCCATAACTTCCTTGAATAATCATCTATGAAGGTCACAAAGTAACGGGAGCCACCAAGTGTTCTTGTCTTCATAGGACCACAAACATCTGAATATACCAAATCAAGTACATTTGGCTTTCTTGAAGGAGGGGAACTCTTGAAAAAAACTCTATTCTGCTTTCCTGCCAAACAGTGAGTACATCTTTTCAAAAGTGCATTCTTCATTCCAGACAGAAGATTCTTTTTAGCCAATGTTGCCAGGCCTTTCTCACTCATGTGAGCAAGCCTTTTATGCCACAATTCCACTGTAGACTCATCATCCATTGCATTAATAACTTCTTTGGGGAGCCTTGCTTGCATTACGTAGAAAGTAGAATGCTTCTTGCCTCGAGCCACAACCATAGCACCCCTAGTGAGCTTCCACTGACCATTACTGAAAGTGTTGCAATACCCTTCATCATCAAGTTTACCTGCAGAAATCAAATTCATACGGATATCAGGAATATGCTTTACATCTCTAAGAACCAACCTCGTGTCATTATTCGTCTCCAAGTGCACGTCTCCAACACCAATAATTTTGGCCAAGCCATCATTACCCATCTTTACCGAACCAAAGTCACCAGGTATGTAGGATGTGAAGAAATCTTTTCGAGATGTAGCATGAATAAAGGCACCACTATCAATCACCCAGTTGGTCTCATGGCATGCTATGTTAATAACATCTTCATCATAAACAATGAGAAAGTCTTCGGAAGTAGCAGTGGCAACTTGATCATTATCCTTTCCATCATGCTCAATCCCTTTCTCCTTGTTCTCTCTCTTCAATTTTCTGCACTGTTTCTTGATGTACCTTTTCATGCCACAATGATAACACTCAGCATTAGCAAACTTGTTGGACTTGCTTCTACCTCTATCTCTGTTCTTCGGACCTCTGTTCTTGCTTCTCCCCCTCCTTTCTGTAACCAAAACCTCTGACTGTGAAGAAGATCCCTGTGATTTCCTCCTCATCTCTTCATTTAAAATACTGCTCTTAGCCAGATCCATATTGATTACACCATCTGGAGCCAAGTTAGATAATGACATTCTAAATGTCTCCCAAAAGTCCGGCAATGTACCAAGCAAGCACAACCCCTGTACCTCATTGTCGAACTTGATACCCATTTCAGCCAACTGATTAATTACTCCTTGAAAAGTGTTCAAGTGATCTGTCAATGGGGTTCCATCTTGGTATCTCAAGGTCATCAATTGCTTTATTAGAAACATTTTATTGTTTCCAGTCTTCCAAGCATACAATTGTTCAAGTTTGTTCCAGAGTGTACGGCCATGTGTCTCTCCACTAATATGATTCAAAACATTATCATCCACCCATTGCCTAATGTACCCACACACTTGTCGATGTAGTAATGTCCATTCTTCATCAGATTTATTTTCTGGTTTTTCAGTAGCAAACACCGGTAGATGAAATTGTTTCACATAAAGGAGGTCTTCCATTTTTCCTTTCCATGTGTGATAATTAGAACCATTCAAGGTAACCATTCTACTCAAATTTGCTTCCATTATTCAACACAAGATGCACAAAAATATGAACCAAGCTCTGATACCACTATGTTGGGAGAAAACAAAACAAAAAACCAAATTCGAAATATCCGAATTCGGCACAAAAAATAGCGGAAGTAGTTTATTCTCTCTCTTTGTGTGAACCTATTAGGAAGCAATTTAATAGAGCACAATATATTCTGAAAATAATCTAAAAACGATGATCCAACAATCACACAATAAGGCGATAGCAATTTTTAACGTGGAAAACCTTCCCGACACTATGTTGGGAGAAAATAAAACAAAAAACCAAATTCGAAATATTCGAATCCGGCACAAAAAATAGCGGAAGTAGTTTATTCTCCCTCTTTGTGTGAACCTATTAGGAAGCAATTTAATAGAGTACAATATATTCTGAAAATAATCTAAAAACGATGATCCAACAATCACACAATAAGGCGATAGCAATTTTTAACGTGGAAAACCTTCCCGATGTGGAAAGGAAAAACCACGAGACCGTAGTCCACCAAATATCTCCACTATAAACAAATAATGGGTATACAAGAGTTCTCTCTAGATAGAACTAGAGGCAAACAATCAAGAACAACTTACAAATAAGCTTCCTTGGCAACCAAAGATCAAACTACAAAGTTTAGGAAAAATCTCACCAAAAACGGGTACTGTTCACGGGCCAAAAACCAACAGTAAAATACTCTAAATCTGATCTCCACCGTCCAGAATTTAGAGTCTTGAGTTGTGAACTCGCCTACCAAATTTCAGCTCAATCGGACCACAAATTCTTGTTGATCGGATAGCTTGATCACTACTGGACATAATTTCTCTTCTCCTCTATTTTGGTGGCAGCTTCTACGTCTCTGTTTTGTGTACAGAGAAAGGGTTTGTAATCCTAAACTTATGGGCCAGATCTTTTCAAAAACATAACTTCTCCATGTGGGCTTTGGAATTCACATGGGCTTACTAAATGTTTTGGGCCTTCCTCCACATAGGATGGAAACCCAACCCAACATCTTTGACATTGTGGAGCTTCATTTTTAAATTCAAAACATTCATTCTAGAGTTTAAAAGTTGCACATTCATTTCAAAAGTGACAATCAAATATAACAAAATATAAATGTTTTTTATTGTGAAAAAAGCATTTTTGAAAATTTATTTTCTACCAAAACAAACAAAATATTAAAAAATTGCATGTATGTAACTGTATACCTTTAAATAAGATTAAATTAAAGTAATAGTATTCTTTCATTTTAAGCTTTAAATTTTGTTTTTCTTAAGTTTATTTTTTCATACTTTATGTATCAAATTATCTAATACCTCCAACTTTGGATCAATACCAAACTTCCGGTATTTCCAAAAAAAAAAAAAAAAAAAAACAAAACAAAAAATGCCACAATGACAACACTTGGCATCCAATTTGATCCATACCCAAGAATTATATAAAATTTTCTTTACTCCAAAAAATAAAGGAGAATTTTAAGACTAGAGATGAGCCACCCATATAGAAGAGATGATATATGCACAATTAAAATATTATTGACATGTTATAATATTTTGGGCATATGGCATTCACCATTCAAGTTACTCTCAGATGGTGGGCTAAAGATATTATACTACACCTAAGGGGTTGTTTGAGGTGTTCTAAATAAGTGCACTTTTTGTTTTTTTGGACTAAAAAGTTGAGGAAAAAAATACGAATGTTTGGGTTAACTTTTTGAATTTTTATGAAAAAATGTGTATTAAAAAATTGTATAAAGAAGTGTGTAGGAGAATATTAGAAATGTGAGTTGGCAGCCGTACAATCTGTGCAATTGAATTGATGGTAAGAAATTATTGGCCAATGTTTGGGCATTGCACTGAACGGTTTTGTTCGGCCCGTGGGGGCCATCACGGGTCCCATTTTGATAATCTGAACCGTTCAATGTATAGAACTCGTCGACTACTATATACCTATAAAAAAATCATGTTGATCGGATATCGATAACTATCTGATCGGATTTATTTTTTTTCAATCGTTAATTATAACACCATCCATTTTTTTTTTATACAAAACTGATTTGATCATGTATTTATCGATATCCGATCAATGTGATTTTTTACAGGCATATAGTACTCAACGAGTTCTACACATTCACAGTTCAGATTATCAAAACAGGATCCGTGATGGGCCCCATGAGCCGAACAGCAATGTGTTCAATTGCACCAAATCTGATCAGATTTGTTCGGCCACATACAGCACAAAGTAGTGATTGCTTACATCACTGAGTTGTACTTGGCTTGGAAAATTAATTTTTTAATATTTTTTTTTTATGAATAGTGGTAACTTTTTAGTTTTTTGAGTAACTTTTTGACTTTTTTGGGAGATGCCAAACTTGGCCTTACAAAGTTGACCTTAATTTGTTTCTTTACTTCTAAAACCCCTCTTCTATATAGTTAGTTCAACAAAAAAATTAGTATTTGTGGGTATTGATTTCCGACCACACAATCAAACAGGGAACTCAGCTGGAGAGTACCGGCAGAATAGATCAAGCCCAACAACCTGCACAAGAATATGAGAATCTGGCGATGGTTCGTCCACCCGGGGGCACTCCGACGATCAAGTCAGTAATCAATATCTTTCACAGATAGCAAATAGTATTTAAACTCACCAGAATGAACTTCAGGAATAAAAACGTACCTCAGACCCACGAGGATACCTTACTTTTATAACCAACAGTGACCTAATCCTATTAGAAGCCTCAATTCAATGGACTCAAGCTCAATGCTCATGTTGGACCTTCATCTAGATAGAGATAAACTCCTCTTGAGTCTTATCTTTATCTAGACTGAGATCCTCTCCTGTTCTAGGACTCTTGTCCCTTATCCGTACATCTCGAATTCCGGTATCTCTGCATATAATTTCGGTCTAGCTGAGATCACCTCACGCATGACCAAGCCACGTAGTACCTCGGCTGACACTTTGGCGTCACCTTAGCCACGTGCTGTCATTCACAAAATGCGTCTCCAAAACTGCCCCTAGGTTCTATTACCTCGGCAACCTGAGGTAATGGAACCTACATCGTTTGCCCATATAGTATGTCGGCTAACATTTTATTTATTCTTCATGACCGAGATCATTTTGTCGGCTTCAAGTACCCAAGACTCAAATGTCCACTTTACCAAGGGTCAAGAACCAAGAACCAAGTTCTTTAAGCATCTTCAACCGATATCGCTTCTCTAGCCGAGGTTATGGCCTCCTGTAACACGTCCGCGGGGGGACCTCGCGCTACAGCTCGGACTCCCTTTTGTTGTCACGGTTCTAAATCTGAACCAAAGAGTCCAAATCCGGCAAATCGTTTGAGAAAACAGATTTTTGAAAAGTAGTGCCAAACATGGACTGCTTTGCCAGATTACAGAGTCGCCACCTAAATATTTTAAAATGGGAAATTTAGGAAACCCTGACTCGGTGCCGAAGGTCACATGTCCGTCATCACCAAAGTGGTCTTGGCTCGGGAGCTTGGGTACGATCGGGGAAGGTCAGCTATGAGCACCCCCTTTCGCCCGGTCCGAAGACCGGCCTCTACTAACCGTGATATCCGATTTTGAAAACATTACATGCTCTTATTCCAATTATTAGCCTAGAATTACTATGTTATGAGCGCAGCAAACAAGTATAGACTAGATTGCCTAATTTGGAAATAAACATTGCATATCCGTTGGTTTTGAAAATGCATTGGAATTTGCTACTCGCAAGTAGGCTAAAACACGGATTTCAACAAGTTTTCCCAACTCAGGCAATCCAACCTCCACCCACAGGCATTCAAGCAGTTTATCTCATATAAGCACTTAGCCGCATAGTAAGCATACTATCATGTTAGCATTCACACGCATGTGGTATGCTAAAGCAAAAATACTTACATCGTACTCCGTGCCAAAACAAGAAACTAGTTAGCAAACATGCATGCCCTAGTTCATGTTAAATGGCTAATGCACCACACACAGAGATGTAATCTAGAGTAGGCTCGGCTAACCCTAAACATGGCACATGAGATGCAACAACTATCACGTATTCAATTTGGAATTGAAAGTACGATGCAGTTTGCATGATGTGCCGAACCCGAATGCATGTGAACAAATGCATGAATGCACGCATGCATTGCATAAGGTATGCTAACATAAGTATGCCCTAATCTACCATCATAAGCAGGTAAATAAAAGGGTAGAAAGAAATGGGGGTTGGAAGACATGCACCCACTCACACACACTTATTACAAATTTGCCCTCGCTCGGAGGGACCAAAAGAATAATACAAATTAATTAACTACGCAAGCTAATTAATTATTACAAATTAACTAAATTAATTAAATAAATTAATTAATCTAATTAAGCAGTAAATGGCCTCAGGATGAGGGTCCAATGCATGCGCGTGCCCGGGACTCGCTCGGAATCGCACTGCCATGCAAGTGTACCTCTGTTTTCTCTGCTCTCCTCCTCAGGAAATTGCCAAAATCTTAGGACTACCTCCCAGGGCACTGGGGATCACCACCGGCTGGGGTAGAACACCACCGGCTGAAGGATGAGGCCACCGGCACTGAATTCCCTTATCGGCTGCCAAAGGGATGCCGGTCGGCACTTTTTAGTGCCGGTCGGCACAAAATTCCTGCAGAACCTGCAACTCACAGCAGCAGAGGGAAACAACAAGCATGGCAATACAATCCAAGCTATTTATGCACTAAACATACCCCTTATCATGTTATTGACTGAAGGGGGCATGTGCCTCGATTCCCGGACCACCAATCGCGCATTTCCATGCGTGATGGCCCTAAGAACCACGGATGCAACTTCACTTTCAAATGCATGCAAATCACATAGGCACAAAAGGGGTACCAAACCTCTATCAAACTCACTTCAAGAGGCTTGGTATACATGTCAATGTGGTGAAATCCTATGTATGTCAACTAGGCATGCAATGTGGACAATGTGATACACTTACGCAAGCATGCAAACAAGCATACAATGCAAGCATGCAAACCACAAGAGGGATGGACTTATACATGAATTAGGCAACTCAAAATGGGCCTAAAATCAGTGGCCAAAGTGCCTAGAAAATGAGACCAAATGCACACACACACATGCAAGTGTTAAGGCTCAAGACTTAGGCATACAAAAGCAACTCTCATGCACACTTAAAGAGACCAAACATGGGCAACTAGTATGCACTTTAAAGCTCTGAAATTCAAGTTAAACATGATGCCAAATCATGCAATGAAGCATGCCAAACAAAGCATGCAAATGGCCTAGGCTTAAGGCAAGTCAATGGGGGTTTGAACCAAACCAAGACAAAGCAATGATGGCATGCATTGATCAACCCAAAACAGATTTTTAGCATGTCAAAATAGGCCCAAAGGACTACTTAGATGGCATCTAAGAAGCTTGAATTCAAAGGTATGCGATAAGGCATGGCGTGGAGCATGCGACACAAGCTTAAGAAGTCACAAAGAAGCATGCAATGTAAACATACAAGCTCCTCTAAGGGACTGAAATAGCATATGAAATGGTTCCAAACCATCGAAAACAATGCAAGCAAGGCATGTTACACACTCATGCCCTTAAGGCCAACAAGCCAAATGCAAAGAGGCTATATTAAACATGCTAAGATTGACCCAAATACTTATGGACAGACCTAAAACATGATAATATAAGCACAAAAGCTTCACAAATGTAAGCCTAAAACATGCTAGAAACTAGGGCATACAACCTAGGCATGTTAAGGCATAAAAGGGGCATTACAAGGCAACCATGCTAAGCATGCATAAGAGATCAAAACTAACTTATAGACATGTTATATCATGGCAATATAAGCATGGAAAACAACTCAAACATGTTCAACACACACTCAAGCATGGTGCTCTCTCAAGAGGCAAAACTTGCCCTTTTCAAGGACATCAAGGAGAGGGGGTGGCCCTCCCCTTTCTAGGACTTTATGGCACCATCTCCACCACTGAAATCCCTCAAGATTTCAGTGGTGGAGAGGCCCAAACACACAAGTCCCGGATCTCTCCAAAATAGCACAAAAAGGGACCCTTTTCAAGGTCTAAAGGGGGTCAAACCTCCCCAAACCACTAAGCACTCTTAATATACAACCAAGAGGGTTCAAAATCAGAACTTTTTTGTATTATATGCTAAGCACAAAAACAGTCCTAAGCTAGGTAAAAAGAAGGTGCAAAAATGGGGTAAAAAGAGAGTTAGTGTCTCACCCTTGTAGCCCTCTTCACAAAGCTTGATGTTGTGGCTCCTTTGGACTCAAAACCAGTCAAGAACTTCAAGAATAAGCTCTAATTTTCAAGAATGCCAAGAAAAGGTGGAAGACTAGGTGTGTTAGTGCAATAATATGAACTAAAACACCTAGAAAGCAAAAGAGAAAGGGAGAGATAGGATGTGTATCTATCTTAACCCTAAAACCAGAGCTTGGTTCTCTCTAAAAATGGCTGAAACCTCTCAAGAATTCCCAACCTTGAGCCAAGAGAAGAGCCTTCTCTCTTATAGAACTTGTAAGACTTACAAGCTAAGCAAACAAGGGCTCATCCCTCCATACACGTGTATGGAGGGGAAGCCAATGGCACACAGCTGTCTGAAAATATCTCAGAAAGCAAGTGCACAGTGTCCGGCCGGCAAAAAATGTCATTTTGACAAAATTGAGTGCCGACCGGCACAAAATAGTGCCGACCGGCACAATATAGTGCCGGTGGCAAGTACAGCCAGCCGGTGGCCTCTAGCCACAGCCGGGTGGTGTGTGGGAATGCCTCACAAAGCATTCCCTGCCCTTTCATGGCAAAACACAAGTGTTTGGTGCGAAACCAAACACAAAACGGTCAAGTTCGGAGGTCCTGAGGCAAGGCGCGCGAGCCGAGAACTCCGGGAACTCCAAACGAACACACACATGGATGATCACCGAGTGTTCAAACGGTGACGTCTGAGTCTTGAGGACGGTCGAAAATGGGGTGTCTACACCTCCCTACTTCAAGAATTTCAAGAGTTCTAATTGCGCATGAGCTGTCACGTACGGTCTTTTCAACCGTTTCCTTCACGCATTCCCTCCTTACTAGTTCGTACCTAACACGCGCTATCAGGTTGCGTCGCTTCTGCTCACACCGCCTGACAGGCACGTCATCCAAGGCGCCTCATTATGTTTTGCCACCTTTTTGTATATTTGACAAAACTATTTCTTCTCTCTCTGTCTTTTCACTTTTGCAATCCACACTTTCTCTCGTCTCTCAGACTTTCTCTCTCCAAAGCTTCTCAATCCACTATTGCTATTTCTTCGAGTTTTTCTGCAATTGCTCCATCAACCGCTTCCAGCGAAGCATTCATTGTTCTGCTCCAGTGTTTGTCACCTTTTGAGTCCAGCAAGTACTCCTCCAGCCTCGTTTCCTAGGCCTTATTTGATAAGTTCTCAATTTATGTTTTTTAATTTCTATCTTTCACTGTTCTCTTAATATGTTTTCTTCTTCACATTTGTCACATGTCTATATTGTGATTGCCTGCTGTGATTCTTGCACATTGTCTTGCACTATATCTAAAATCATATCTGCGTTGCTGTTGAATGCTTTAATTTATCATTATCTTTGATTATTCTGTTAATGTGTTTCTTGAGTGTCATCTGCACTATTCTTGCTGTTTCTGTGTTGCTTTCTCTATATCTCTGCTTCGGTTTTATTCTTGAATCTTGCTTGCCTTTGATTCTGAATCATGTTTCCTTCTGTTTTCTTGCTTGTTTTCAGATTTCTGTCCTTTGATTCTTATTTATGTAGTTCTAGGTTTGGGATTTGCTTTAGAACCCACACACTTAGGAAAAATTGAAACAAGTTTCCCCTTAGATCTTCAAAATCCTTGCCCCAGTGCCTTTAGGATTTAGCCGAGGTCTTTAACCCTTTGCCAAGCCGTTTTATCAAAACTCTGTTTATCGAACCCACTTTAGCTGAGATAATGGGGATGTTTAGGTGAAGAGTAGACACCTCTTCCGAACTTGAGTATTTTAGGCAAGAGTTTTCCATTCCAACCGACGTTCAACTCTGGTTGGTTGGAAAGGATGACTCAATCATGCCTAGGGAGGACTACATGCCCTTTTCCATAGTCTCCATAGTTGAGGGCAAAGTCAGGTTCCCCCTAGATATCCTTTTTAGGAAGGTCCTCAATTATTATAAACTGAACCATATGCAATTAGCTGTACACTCCTTTAGGATTATCAACAGCATCGCCGAGTTGGCACGCCGGCAAAATGCCAAAATAACCCTATCCGACATCCAGTATTGCTACACAATGTGTGGCCTTAAAACCAACTCTGGCTACACATACTACCTTAAACAGAGATCTACCCAGTGCAAACTAATAGCTGACATTCTAGACTCAAATAAGGGCGTGGTAGACGACTACCTGATTATCTCGAACAATAGGGAGTTTACGCCAGACGATGAGCTCCACCTCTTCCTCTTGCGCCGTGAAGTTTTTAGGGATGACAAGGGTAAGGACTTAGTCCCCCTCCCCTTAAAGTCCTTTCTCTACTACTTTACTTAATCATTTTTCTATTAATCTATTATGATGTTTTCTCCTTGTCTTTGCAACCTTTCCTCAGTTAGAAAAGAATTTTCGCCAGTTCTATGTGCCTAGCAAGGACTTGGTTCACCTTCTTAGCTTACCAATCGAAGTCCGCAAGGCTCCTGTCCTCCTCAATTACATCTCGACATACAAGAGCCCTCTACCCGATGTCCCTCACAAGAGCAAGTCTCCTCTATCCGCTAAAACTCCGCCAGTCACCTCGTTGCTAAGGCCAAATCAGGCCTCCACATCCGATCCCGCAAACCAGCTATCAACTTCTGCCCTCTAATTAATTCCTCCAACCCAACACCAGCGTCGACGCCGAGCTCCTGCCAACGCCCCTGCCAGTAGAACTCAAAGTAATAGACGCCGAGGTCTTAAGTTCTCAGAGGTTGACCTCTCAAATCCGCCTATTGCCCTTCCGGCAATTCATTTTGGTACCAAGGTTACCGTCGTTGTAACAACCGACGAGATAGGCCGTAAACCAGCTGTAGTCAAAGATCTTCTCGCCAACATTCCTGGGGTTGTGACTATACAGTCCTCCTCTTCTCCATCCCAGTCCAAACCAAAGGAAAAAAGAGTGAAGAAGGTTAAGGCCAAAGCAACAGTGACTCAAATTAACTCTAAGGACACTATGCCAATCTCCAAGTTGGCTGAGATCGAAAAGAGTTCAACTACCACCAAAAAGAGGCCAGCCGAGGCCGTAACACCTGACCCCCCCACCACCAAAGAAGCTAAGGTCTGATCGCCCAAAGGGAAGCAACAGCTTTCCTTACAATATGACCTGGGCGCCCGAAGTCATGGTGGGGGATATACCTTTGACAGCCGGTGACAGCATGATCGAGAGCGTCAAGGTCGGCGCCGCCCTGTCAACGGCCATACTCCTACCAGAAGATATGAACCATATGGCCGATCTTCATGAGTACGAGAACTTCGACTTAATGATGCAGCACCCAGTCTCGGTAAGTCTCTTGTTATATCTTTTCAAGCTTTCCAATACTTAGCCAAAACACTTTTTAACTAATCTGTTTCATTCCTTGCAGGCTATCCAGCATGCGCACTCATACACGGTCAAGATTGAGATGATGAAGAAGAAGTTAGTAAAGAAAACTCAAGAAGCTACCAAACTCCTTTCTTTCCTCAACCACTCCGAGGCCAGCAACCGAAGTCTGCTGGATCAAGCCAAGGCTGTCAAGGCTACTTAAGCCGAGGTTGATACTAAAGCCAAAGTTAATGATGCAGTTGCCGAGGCCGCCAAGGTCGAGGCTGAGGTTGCCAAGGCCAGGGTAGCGGAATTGGAGGCCAAGCTAAAGGAGGCCATTGACTCAAAAGAGGCTGAAGTCAAGGCGGCCGACGAAAAGGCTTTTGAAGAAGGCCAAGCCGCCGTCTGTGATCAGTACAAAGAGCAAGTCAATCTGGCTTATAACAGAGGTTATTACCTCGGCTGGACGGCGGCTCTCAATAAGTTGTCTGTCCCAATGGACTCCTCCTTTCGAGATATCAACCAACTCTAAGTGCCTTTCCCTCCAACTCCCAAGGGATCGAAGGACGACGCCGAAGTTGAAGATAATGAAGAAGAAGAGGTTGCTGCTGGGGCCAAGTCCCTCACTCTGAATGAGTAAGTCCTAGACTTGACTCAGGATGATGATGATGAGGTTACCGAGAGTGCCTCCCCGAAGAAGACAACTTCTGAGGCCGAAGTCTACGTTGCCGAGAAGAGCTTGGATCAAACCTTGCTCGAGATAGACGCTAAGATCACAGCAAAGAAGGAAGCCATGCTGCCAATCGAGACCGACCCAAAGCCAATAGCCGAGGTTGAGCCATCCGAGACAATTCCCGATGTTTCTAGTACTTAGGATATCTTTCTTTACTTTGTACTTTTTTTCTTTGAACATTTGTAACTCTTTAGTAGTTTGAACAATCAGTCTTTATTTTAGCCGATGTGTCTCCTTTTATATCTAAACAAGTAATCTTTTGTTGAATGTGAGTTCTCTTTTTCACTAAGTGTTGAATACTTCTTTTCATGTATGTTTACACTACTTTCCTTCTTTGCCTTGCATGTTTCCACACTTAGAATATTTTTGCATATCTCAAAGTACATCTTAACTGTGTAACCACTTCGGGTTTAGAATACATCTGACATGTATCACCTTAGATCCAACTTACCTCGGAGTTCACCTTTTACTGTGATCTGGGCAAAACAACACTTAAAAATATTTTATTCAAACATTTTTACAAGTGTTCTCCCTTCATTTGTACTTGCTGTCTTCATTCTTTTAACCCTTCCAAACTGTTTGATTATCAGGGGTAACAAATGTCTCGGGTAATCTCTCAACTATTTACCTCGGCTAATTCCAACTTGTAAATTCTTTCAAAAAATTTCAACAAGTGTTAAGCCTATTCATGCTTCCTGCCCCCTAATGTGAACTTAAGTTCCACTTATGTTCACATTAAGTAAGTAACTCCAATTCTTGTCGAGGTCTGATTCACACAAAGATTAGCCTAGTCTTGCGGCCTCGATCTCTCTGTTAATCTATCTAGATTAAACTTAGTTCAACTCCTGCCGTTGTGGCAAGTCCAAGTTATTTGTCATGTTTTATTCGGAAATATCACCAACTTAGTTCAACTCTATCATATGGTAAGTATACTTCAACTCTACCATATGATAAGTCTAAGTTATTTGTCATGTTTCAATTGAAAATATCGCAAACTTAGTTCAACTCTATCGTATGGCAAGCATAATTCGACTCTACCATATGACAAGTCTAAGCTACTCGTCCTGTTTCAATCAGAAACATCGCAAACTTAGTTCAACTTTATCGTATGGCAAGTATAATTCAACTCTACCATATGATAAGTCTAAGTTATTCATCATGTTTCAATCGGAAACATCGCAAACTTAGTTCAACTCTATCGTATAGCAAGTATAATTCAACTCTACCATATGATAAGTCGAAGTTATTCGTTATGTTTCAATCGGAAACATTGCAAACTTAGTTCAAATCTATCGTATGGCAAGTATGAGTCAACTTTACCATATGATAAGTCTAAGTTATTTGTTATGTTTTAATCGAAAACATCGTTATAAGACTACTTTAGTCCTATCGCACAAATATCACCAACAATAAAAGCCAAATCAAGCTAGTGTTTTATTAAAACTTCAGCTAATACTGTATAATTCTCAAAAAATAAAAACTAATGATAAAAAAACTTTAGATTGCAAGTGTTCCAGGGTCCTGGCAACTCTTTGCCGTCAGTGTCTTCAAGCCGATATGCCCCATTGCCGGCAACCGAGATGATTCTATAAGGCTCCTCCTAGTTTGGGCCAAGTTTGCCATCCTTAGGATCCTTCTTGTTGCCAACAACTTTCCTTAAGATGAGATCCCCAAGCTTGAATTCTCTTGGGTTGACCTTCTTGTTGTAAGCCCTAGCGAGCTGCTGCTGGTATGCCCCCAGCCGAATTGTTGCTCTCTCCCTTCTTTCTTCCAACAAGTCCAGATCTGGGGCCAAGAATGCCTCGTTAGTTCCATTCTCCACTCCCTGGATTCTGATTCCAGGGATGCCGATTTCTAGTGGGATGACTACTGTAGTGCCATAAGCCATGGCAAACGGAGACTCCCTAGTTGATTTTCTCAGCGTAGTCCGATATGCCCACAAAACATTGGGCAATTCTTCCACCCACTTGCCCTTGGCTGCATCCAACCTCCTCTTGATCCCATCCAAAATGGTCTTGTTGGATGTTTCTGCTTGCCTATTACTCTAGGGAAAACTAGGAGTAGAATAATAGTTCTTAATCTTGTACTTGGCACAAAAGCTTTTAATCAGCTTACTGTCAAACTGAGTGCCATTGTCTGTATAATGGCCCTGGGAATCCCAAAGCTAGTTATTATGTTCTTCTAGATGAAGTTCTTCACATCGATATCTCGAATCTTTGCAAAGGCTTCAGCCTTTACCTATTTTGTAAAGTAGTCTGTGGCTACTAGTAAGAACTTTCTTTATCCGGTTGTCTGTGCCAGTGGTCCTACTAGGTCTATGCCCCACTGGGCAAACGGCCAAGGACTGGACACTGAGTTCAAGTCTGCTGCTGGTTGATGTATCAAAGGTGCGAACTTTTGACACTTCTCACACTTTTTGACATAGACTTCAACATCCTTTTGCTTGTATGGCCACCAATATCCCTAGGATATGGCTCTATGGGCAAGTGACATGCCCCCAGCATGGCTTCTACATACTCCTTCATGTATTTCATACAAAAAATCCTCAACCTGGGATGGATGCACACATCTCAAAAGGGGCCCAATAAAGGACCTTTTATAGAGGTGGCCTTCTGCTGTCAAGTTGAACCTAACTAACTTCAATTTAGTCTTATGCGTCTCTTTTCGATCATCCGGCAGCTTGCCATCCCTGAGGAACATTACTATTACATCCATCCAGCTTGGACCCATCTCCACATACATTGTTTTGTACTTTGTGATCAGTGGTTCTACACTTGGGCCTGACAAATAATCAACCATTATTGTCCTTGCCTTCCCTGATTTCATTGCACTAGCCAGGTTAGCTAAGGTATCGGCATGAGTGTTGTCATCTTGGCTGACCCGCTGTAGCCGGCAGTCCTGAAACAATGCTAGTAGTCTGACAACCTCTTTAACATAGGCTATCATTCCTTCATCTCGGGCTGCATACTCGCCTGTTGCTTGATTCACAATAAGCTGGGAGTCACAGAAGACTACCACCTCATCGGCTTCCATGGCTGCTGCTAGTCTTAATCCTATAATCAGTGCCTCATACTCTGCTTCATTGTTTAAGGCATTAAACCCCAAACGAATTGACTGCTCAATTATTTGCCCATCTGGCGATACTAACACTACTCATGCCTCCGCTCCTTGCTGATTTAAGCTTCCATCAACAAAGAGCCAGAAAGAGTCTCCGATGTAGATATCACAGGGCTTTGGCTTCTCTTCCCTCTTCTGTTTTGCTAGAGTGGGGTCTTTTGGTCCCAGCTAGGTCTCTTCATGCTCCTCTGGACATCTACCGAAGTCCAACGCGGTATGGCACTAAGGGTGATCTCAGCCACAAAGTCAGCCAGAACCTGGTTATAGCGATCCCGGTATTCCCCTTTACTGTTCAGTTGTATTCCGGACTCGGTTCCGTGGAGTTGGTAGTTGTGTCTACCTTGTTGTTGTCCTTTAATTCCATTTGATTGAGTTTTAGGATGTTTTGAGCATGTGTCGAGCAGGTGGGTTGAGCCTAGGTCTAAATCCTTGTCGCTGTGTTTTTGGTCGTTCCGCTCGAGCGGGTATTGGAGCGCTCGAGCGGAGATTGCACACTCACAGTATTTTGTTTCCTGCAAAACTTCTGCAGATGTGATTTCTACGCTCGAGCGGATTTCCTGCGCTCGAGCGGGCTTGTTGGCGCTCGAGCGGGTAGTACATTGTTGGTGTAGGTTCTAGGAGGGGGAAATCTGCGCTCGAGCGAACTGGTTTTCGCGCTCAAGCGGATGTACTTTATTCATGTGTCTTGGAGCTCGAGCGAGTATTCTTACGCTCGAGCGGAACCAGATTTTTGTTCTTGACGCTCGAGCATTGTGTTTTACGCTCGAGCGGAGATGTCGTATATCAGTCGGCAGTTAGGCTTTTAAAATCACTTTTTACATACACACTCTCTCTCTTACTTTTCAAAAACTCCATTTGAGAGCTTCTCTCTCTACATTCTTCACTTCTCTCTAAGTGTTGATCTAGCTAGAGTGTTTTCCAAACCTTTGGCCTTTACAAAAAGGTGGTTGATCGTCGTGGGCTATCCGTTGATCCAAGAATCTTGTGATTTGGAGCAACTTCCTTTTCGCCATCTCCTCTTTTGGGTGTCACCTTTTAAGGTAGGGATAACCTACTCCTCTTTATGAGCTTTGTCTTTAAATTTTGGTGTTTTGAGATGTTAAGGGTTGTTGTGTGATTTTGGGAAGGTTTGGGGCCTTTGTGTAGTTTTACAAAAGTTGGGGTTTTATTTATAATGAACGTAGAGGCATGTTTGGTATAGAGACATGGAATAAATGTTGGAACATTGATAAAAATGGAACCTAAGGCTCGTAATGTTAATTATGGAAAATGTCCTAATTACATTGATTGATTAATTGGGATAATTAAGTGTGGGAAAAGAGGAATTGAAGGGGAAATGTTGAGATTGGAAGTGCATGGGATTAAAGGGTGTAGTTGAATTACTTATCACTCACCAAATTGAAATGTTGATTAAATATCCATTTGTTGCATTTATATTCTGTATAGAAATAACTGCTTTGGGCTATCGGTGGATGATAGTCTTGATTGTTGTAGACAATGCATGATGATTAGGCAAACTAAAACTGATCATTAAAATGTGTCATTGAGTATGACAGTTGAAGGAATACATTAATTTTATGTATTGATTGATGATGTGTATAATAGTTGTTTATATGCATTGTGTTGTGTTGGAGGAGATAGGGGATGTACTCCACGGTTTAGGGGATGATAGGGGATGGACCTCTAAACCGGATGTTGTTTGGGAGAAGATAGGGGATGGACTCCATGGATATAGCTCATATGCTTATCTAGTAATGTGTTGACACAGCTCATACGCTTGTCTTTGGAAGTGTGATATTGCTCTTAGGCATATCTATGGAAGTGTTGATATAGCTCATATGCTTATCTGTTGATGTGTTGATATAGCTAGTATGCTTATCTTTTATTTAAGTGTGGGAAAAAGTTTAATATGAGCTGCAGTCTCATACGAGTTGTTTGGCCAGGTTCTGAGCCATGGTTATGAATTGAGAATTGAAAAGAAATGGAAAATGAATTGTAACATGGACTTGTGTGTCATGAAACTGTAAGATGATATAAGTGGATGTATCAGTATTGGCCATCTATCAACTGCTAATCTTTTAGTCATTGTTCATGGTTGGTTTAGTGTATTTCTACTGGGCTGTGGCTCACCCTATATGGGAATATCATTTTCAGGTACAGGTAGCATGCCACCTCCAAGGACTTAGCTTGGGAGGCTAGAGGCGGACAGACTTTTTGTTGTCTATTTTCTTTTGACGTATTACATGTAAATTCAAGCCAAGGGCTTATTGTGTAAATGAGTTAGCACTCTCTTTTGTAACAAAGTGTTAACTTGTAAAGCTGTAAGCCCTTAGGGCATTTGCTTTTGTTGTTAACATGTAATACCTTTTGTAATGAAACTCTGATGAATAGAAGAATGTGGATCTTTATATATCAATGCATGTCTATATTGATGGGTTTAATGTTGTTATTTTGAGGGCGTTACAACCTGGCCCTTAATTGTTGTTCTAGGCCTAAACTCCAAGTCATATTGGCCCAACACTACTGCCCATTTGGCTACCCTGCCTATCAGATCTCCTTGCTACAACAGGGACTTCAAAGGATGCTCAGTCAGCATCATAATTTTGTGGGCTTAAAAGTAGTGATTCAGTTTTTTCGAAGTCATCACCAGGGCTAGTGTCAATTTCTCCAAGGGCATGTACCTAGTTTCTGCACTTGCTAGGGTCTTACTTACATAGTATACTGCCTTTTGTTCTCTCTCCTCTTCTTGAATTACTACCGCGCTTACTGCGTGTTCTGAAACTACCAAGTATAGGAACAATTCTTCTCCAGGTATTGGATTTGACAGAACTGGAGCTGTTGTCAAGTACTTTTTCAAGTCGGCCAAGGCGACTTCGCACTCTCTGTCCACAAAAAATCTGTGGCCTTCTTTAATAAACTAAAAAATGGTTTAGACTTATCAGAACTTCGGCTGATAAACCTGTTCAGGCTACCCCTTTACCAGTCAAAATCTGGACCTGCTTGGCTAACGTTGGGCTCTTTAAATCAAGAATGACCTTGATTTGATTTGATCTGGGCTTGTCTCAATGCCCCTTCTAGTAACCAAGTATCCTACGAACTTGCCAGACCCGACTCCAAATGCACATTTCGAAGCATTGAGTCGGAGCCGATATATTCTCGGGATATCAAAAACTGCCTTCAAGTCAGCCAGATGATTCCCAAGTTCTTTGGTCATCATGACCATGTCGTCAATGTACACTTCTACTATCTTGCAAATTAGATGTCTGAGCATTTTGGTCACTAACCTCTGATAGGTTGCTCATGCATTTTTCAACCCGAAAGGCATCACTCTGTAATAATACAACCCTTTTGGGGTGATGAATGCAGTCTTCTCCATGTCAGGGAGATACATTGTTATCTAGTGGTATCCCATGCAAGCATCTAGGAAGCTTATTCTCCCATGCCCTGAAGTAGCATCCACCAGCTGATCAATTTTGAGCAGAGGGAAGCTATCTTTAGGACAAGTCTTATTCAGGCTAGTGAAGTCCACGCAGACCCTCCACTTCCCATTCTTCTTTTTCATAACTACTGTGTTAGACAACCAAGTTGGATAGTTCACCTCCTGAATAGCCTTGGCTTTTAACAGTTTGTTCATTTCCTCCTCTACTGCCTCTACATGAATCAATGTTGGCCTCATTGCCCACTGAATAACAGGTTTAGCCGACTTATCTAAATTGAGTCTATGGCAAGTGACCTTGGGGTCAATGCCAGACATTTCGTATGGCATTTAGGCAAACACTTCTATGTTTGCTTGCAAGAAAGCCTCTAACTCTCTTTCCTCCTTCTCGGCTAAGCCTGAGACGAGAAGGAAGAAGCGCTCTACATCATCTTCTTTTACCAGAATCTTCTTCAAGGCTTCTTCACTCTTGTTGGCCGGCTCTTTGCCGACATCATCCAAGACCTCCATGTCCTTGTCTTCAATTTATACTGTTTCTGCCTCTCGCACGTTGCAGGTGGATTTCATTGCTACCATGGAGCAATTTTTTGCCTGCACCTGATCCCCTCTGACCTCCTCAATTCCATGCTCCGTTGGGAACCGCAACAGTTGGTGCAATGTTGAGGGAACAACCCTCATTGCATACAACCACGATCTTCCAAGATAACATTGTAAGGGGAGGGGGTGTCAATTACTATAAACTCTGTGCTTACCTTTTTTGTGACTGCCTGCACTTCCAAATTCGTGGCTCCTAGAGGCCACGTCGGTGTTTCGTTGAATCCAACCATCGGGCTGTTAAATTGTTCCAAATCATTTGGGTGAAGGCCAAGCTCCTTGTAACATCTAACATACATGATGTCACAAAAACTGCCTTGATCAACCAGTATGCACCTTACCTGGCAGTCCCCAATCTTCAGCATTATCACCAAGGTATCATTGTGTGGATGCTGCACCATATCCAGGTCTGCCTCGGTAAAAGAGACCAATGGTCCCTGGTACTCATTGGTTCTAGGCTTTTTCTACTGGACCTGATACACATGCTGCAGGTGCCTCACTCTCTAAGTCTCCTCACGGACCCCATTTTCATTGACCTTTGAGTGAATAACATTGATCACCCAAGGTCCATCTGCTTGTTGTGGCGGCTATGGCGGTGGCGGAGGTGGTGTTACCGGTGCTTCGGGCAGCCTTGCCTACTCTTCCCTTGTTCTGGCCTCATCTACTAGGTCTCGTAGATGACCCTGTCTGACTAGATCCTCTAAGTGCGTCTTCAGAGCCTTGTACTCCTGAGTCAAGTGCCCATCCTCATTATGGTAGGCACAGTGTTTTCCAAGGCTCATTCTCATAAACTTGCCAAGGACCTTCTCTGGCGCTCTATAATACGACTGGTTCCTGATTCTTTCTAGAACTTTGTAAACCAGGATCCGAAACACAGTGGTGACTGTCTGTGCAACCCTCAACCCTGTCTTTTGCCTGTTAAAACCAGTGTTACCTCGGCCTCGTTTCGACGAGCCGTTTCTCTTCTCTTGCTTTGATGCCTTTGTTCTCGGCGTATCCTCTTCTGCTCTGACGTATTTTTCAATTTGAGCCATAAGCTCTTCCATACTTTTTGGTAGAGTTTTCGCCAGTGACTTCCGGAGAGGGCATTTATCCTCCAGGCCGTTCTTAAAAGACATGACCGCCAGCTCTTGGTTGCACCTGGTATTCGGTTGAACACCTCATAATACCTTTTGGCATATGCCCTGAGGCTTTCACCCTCGCCAATTTTTAGAGCCATCAGGGAGTCTACCCTTAATGGTTGCAACTTGTTCATAACAAACCTGGCCACAAACATCTCGGCCAAGCCTTCCCAACTCTTCACAGTTCCTATCGACAACTTATGGAACCAATCCGATGCGATTTCCCCAAAGGATGAGGGAAACACCTTGCACAACCACTGCTCGTTCCCGGTATACAAGGCCATTGAATTCAGATATAAGCCGACATGAAAGTTCGGATTGGACTTATCGTCATAAATCTAGAACCTCGACACATGGAACCTCTTTGGGGCCTCAAACCTATCCAACTCCACTGACAGCGGCGTTCTCGGCTTAACGAGGGATGTGACCTTGGCGTTTTGTTACTTCCTCTAGAGGTAGTCCCTCAAATCCTCCTTCGTTTGTCCGGGAGCTCGGCTATCAACAGATTTTAGCCTTTTTGGCGCACTGCTCTCGGCGTCATGGTGTGTCCTCTTGGATTTTTCTTCATTCACCGTGTCAAAGCAAAGTCCCTTTCCCTAGACGTACCGATGTTCTTTGACATAACTTTCCTTGGTATGAGGCGTCCTCTGAGACTCACCTCTCACTGACTCTGCTCGCCCGACATCTTGTGAAGGCCTATGTAAACATTCATTCTCCTTGTCATGCTGAGAGACTACTGAGATTGCTTTATGCCCTCCTTTTTGGGCGTCGGTCTTAGCCGCTGGTATTGGCGTGTCCTGCAATGAATACGGTGGTTGCATTACGTTGTTCTGCATCATAAAGTTGACAACTGATTGTAGGTCTGCCAACTTGTTTACCATCCCCTTCATTTCGCCGTTCCTCCTCAGGCATTTGTCCTTCCATAGCTGGAGGTCGCTTTCGTTGTAATACTCATCTCGGCTTGCTTTCTTCGGGGCGTCTCCCTCTTTTTCGACATATTTATCCCCGGGATTCTGATCCCGTGCTCCTTTATTATGGTTTTCTTCCTTGATGTTAGGATCGGCATGTTTACCACTCCCGCTTGGAACAACGTCTTCGATCTTTTCTCCCTACCCGTTATTGGCCATCTATTCTCCTTAAGTTTCCACAGACGGCGCCAAATTGTGGGTGTTGATTTCTAACCATATAACCAAACAGGAAACTCAGCTGGAGAGCACCGGCAGAATAAATTAAGCCCAACAACCTGCACAAGAAGATGAGAATCCGGCGGTGGTTCGTCCACCCGAGGGCACTCCGACAATCAAGTCAATAATCAATATCTCTCACAGATAACAAATAGTGTTTAAACTCACCAGAAAGAACTGCACAAATAAAAACATACCTCAGACCCACGAGGATGTCTTATTTTTATAACCAGCAGTGACCTAATCCCATTAGAAGTCTTACTTCAATGGACTCAAGCTCAATGCTCATCCTGAACTTTTATCTAGATAGAGATAAACTCCTCTTGAGTCTTATCTTTATCCAGACTGAGATCCTCTCTTGTTTTAGGACTCTTATCTCTTATCTGCTCATCTCGGATTCCAGTATCTCTGCAGATAACCTCGACCTAACCGAAATCACCTCGGCGCATGACCAAGCCACGTGGCACCTTAACTAACACTTCAGTGTCACCTTAGTCACGTACTATCATTCACAAAATATGTCCTCACAATGTTAAATCTAAATTATAGATATAAAAACAATAAAAGTACTCATTCCACCTGTTGCACAAGTTTTTGCCAAACGTGAAGCGAGTGATTAGAAGGAATTGCTTAAAGGCGTTGCAAATGGTACATGGAGTCATTTAAAGGTGTTGTCGATATCGAAGAATTTATGAAAAAGGCTAAGAATTCATGAAACACATTTTTCAAAATTTAAAACGGTTAGCCAACTTTTTGGCAAACAAAGTAGTTATCCAATATGTTTCAATCTCCATTTTAAAAATTTTAAGTTTTTAATTTTATTAATTTAAATTTAAAATATTTAATTTATTTTTTTTCTATTTTCATCAAGTAAAATTGATAGAAATTAAACTCAATATAAATATATATAAAATATTCATAATATAATTTTTTATTGAGTTTAATAATTAAAATATTTTTTTTTTATCGATTTTACTTAATTAAAATAGGCAACTGATTTAGATTGAAAATAAATAAAAAAAATCACACTTTAAATTGATAACATTAAAAATTTAAGATTTATTTATTTATTTTGTTATAAGGTCAAATCCTGATTTTCTTTTGTAATTTCTCATAATTTTTTTAAAAAAAATAAGAAAGTTACCAAACAAGCCTTACCCATTCCAGGATCGGATTGGGCTGGCCTGGAACAATATTTGTAGGGGTCAGATTAGGCTTGAAGGATCCGTATTTGTGTCGGAACTAAGATTCGGATAAAACTAACCCGAGAACTTTTGAACCGAAAACTCCATCTAGTAGTAGTAGGCGTTCTTCTCTCTCCCTCTCTCTCTACCCTACATCACGATCCCTGCTCTCTTCTCTCTTGATCCCGACTTGTCTGCAAACCCTAATCCCAACCTAACCAATCCAATTCACTGTTTTAGTGTCTGGACTCGACTAAATCTCTCTATCGCACTTGTTCTCCGGCGAGATCTCCAATTCCAAGTCATCACATCACTGCTAGACCCACCTTCGATGCGAATTTGATTTAGGTACGTTTGATTCATCTCTGACCTCTCACAAGTTTACTAATTTCTTCCCAAGATTTGATATTTGAACATAATTGACTTCATCGCACTGATCAATTTACATCAATTTCGTTGATGCTTTCATCATTTCATGACTAGTATTGGTGGTTAGCTCGTATTTTACTAGTTTTGGTGTTTCGCTATTTTTTGTTTTTTGTAATTACATATGTTTCTACAACCTATTTTGTTATAGCATTAAAGGTTTTATCTTTAGCTTTGTGGAATGATGGAATACTCGCATTGTTTTGGTGATCAATTGATTGATAAGAAATTGTGGATTGGATTGATAAAAAAAAAAAAGAAAGAAAAAAAGCTAATAAATTATAGATGGAAAGTAGGTTTACGAAGATTATCATATCAGTGTCTCTTGTAATAAAATTCCTTGTTTTTTAAAAATAAAAAAATTAATTTGTTAATTTTTTTCGGTTGGAGAGTATAATTGGGTAGCAAGTCAGGCTGTATTTCATCCAAGTAACAATGGTTTGATTGGTATTAGATTGGGACTCTGGCTTAAATTTGAATAACTTTAAGCCTCAATGTTTGTGAGTTATAGCTCTGTTTAAAGAGCTAAGAAGTGGAAGTCTTGTGAATAGGGGCTTTGGACAAAACATTATCTGAAATGAATTGAAGTGTCTCCTTCTCACCTACACATGGACATACTCAGGACAAGGAGAGAATGTTAGGGACCTTCATTTGCAGCGATTAGGCACTGTATTTTTGCTTATTTTTTCCCCTCTATTTTCTTATTGATGTTTTAAATTTCGTTGTGTTTTTCTTGGAGCTCCTTTTGGAGTCAAAACATTTTGAATTGACTAATCAGGAGTTGTATAATGCTTCTATTTTTTCAATCACCAAATGCCACATTGAATTCTTGTTTCGCAAGTAATTACATGTCAGCTGTCCTGGTGTCAAAGTCTGATTGTATCCTCCCTTGAAAGAAAATAAATTGGGAGTGAACACCTTTTTTTTTTTTTTCCTGATATAGGTAGGACATATGTCAGAGGTAGAGTCAATGATTTTTCATGTTAGAGGTGAATAGAGCCTACTTTAGTAGAGAGCCACATAGACCTGGATCCTACACTTTCTTCATGAGGAAATAGAAATATGGATCTAAAATCCATACTATATATATGGAAACGTCTGAAGCAACCTAAAGATTATTACTTAAACTGGAATTCTGTATCATCAGGTTTTTCGGTATGTACTTTTGATACGTGAACTCAAAAAAGAAATAGCAAGTTCAATAAAATCTTTGCATACTTGGCTCTGCGATATCATTCTTGTAGCACCATGCTTTTGCGTATGCCAGATCTGAAACATTTATATGTGTTTTTGGCTTGAAAATTATGCTTGACATGCAATAGATATAGACTTGTCCTTGATCATATGCGACAAGGTAAGTCGGTATATGAGGGAAAAAGTGAAGCTTATCAGGTATGCTGTGTGCATTTGTTATGGGGGGATTGGGTGAGCTTTGAAATTCTACAAGCTTATCATGATTGTATTTATTAATTACGCTTACTCTCTGAGCTTTGACTTTTGAATGTTTTATAATTTTTCTCCATCACAATGACATGTTTTATATTGAATGTTTTTGCAGAATTATTCATGGAAGCATAGCCATTCCTAGTTGATCAAGTGTGGGTATGAATACCATGGGGACTGAAAATTCTAACCGTGCCAATTTCCCTCAAAGGCCTGCTGCTTCACCCTTTGCTGCTGCTTCTCAGAGTACGGCATCTTTTTTATCATCTGGCCCTGTGATTGGATCTGAGGCCTCTGCTTTTAGACCCACACCGCCAACTGCTCCCCAGATTACAAGGCCTTTCTTGTCATCTGGGCCAGTGGTTGGAGCAGAAGCATCTGGTTTTAGATCTGCACAAACAGGTAGACCTAATGATCCATCTATACCACCTCCACCATCATCATATGTCCCACCACCAACAGGACCTTTCCAGCATTTCCCAACACCACAATTTTCTTCAACAGCTCAAGTACCTCCTCCACGTATTTCCCCTCCAGGGCAACCAGTTTTTTATGCACCAATTAATCCTCCTGCAGCTCATGTTCCATCTCAGCCAGTTTCTCTTCATCCACAGCCGCCCCAGATACCATCTGTGCGGATGGGATCTCTGCCTCAAAGCATAAACCATGTACCATCAGGCATGAATGTTCCTCCATCATCCTTGGATTCATCATTTTCAGGTCCTAGGCCAACCTTGCAGCCATTGCAGTCAGCTTTTCCTGGGTATCCTAGTAGACCATCTAATGCAGTTACACAACCTCCACCTGTACAGTCTGCCCCCTTTGTTTCCCATCAAGGAGGTTATGGTCCGCCCCCACCCACAACATCGACCCCTTTTTTTGCTCATCAAGGTGGTTATGTTCCCCCTCCACCAGTCACAGCTCCTCTGGGTGCCTATTCAAGGGATCAAATGCAACACCAAGGCTCTGGACCTCCTATGGGAGCTGTGCAGGGCTTGACAGAAGACTTCAGCTCTCTCTCACTTGCCTCTGTTCCTGGATCACTTGATCCAGGACTTGATTCTAAAGCATTGCCAAGGCCTTTGGATGGTGATGTGGAGCCAAACTCCTATGCTGAGATGTATCCCATGAATTGCCATTCTAGATATCTGCGTCTTACAACTAGTGCGATACCAAGTTCCCAGTCTTTGGTTTCAAGGTGGCATTTACCCCTCGGAGCAGTTGTTTGTCCTCTTGCGGAACCTCCTGATGGAGTGAGTATCTATGTACTTAGAACTATTGCACTTTGCTAATATCGAACATGCTCTAATATTATGCTTTGTATTTTTCCTACTTGTGAACCCTCTTCATTCAGGAGGAGGTGGCGATAGTTAATTTTACCCAGAATGGAATTATTCGCTGTAGAAGATGTCGGACATATGTGAATCCATATGTGACATTCACAGATGGTGGAAGAAAGTGGCGCTGTAACATATGTGCTTTGCTTAATGATGGTAAATTTCCTTATGCTTGTAACCTGTGGTAGACATTTGGAAGTGATAGGCTTCTTCGAAGGAAATATGTAGATATTGAATTGCATCTAATAATCTTTGATGTTATATGGTGTCAGGACCTGTTACCTTGACTCTTATAAATTTGTGAAGTATGGGTGTCGGACACTTGTCACTTGGGTTAGGGCGCATAAGATATGTGTTCAACAGGTCTAGTTGGACATGCAACCTACAAATATGTTCAAGCAGTAGAGCTTACTAAGAAACTATGCACAAGACTCCCATTCTGTGAAATATAAAATCTGGCTGCTTGGTGTCTTTGGGCATGAGAATTAGATGGATTTGACACTTAAACCACATACTCATCACATGAAATAACTAGTCTTAATTTTTCTATTAGAGTCACATTCATCCAAGAATTTAATGTATATGACTCAAAATCAGGAACTCTTTAATGCGTGCCAAAGTGAAATATGGACTTTTGATTACAAATTCTTCTCAAAAAGTACTACACTTCATGCTCCAAGTCTAGCTTCATGCATCATGAACCACGAGGCAAATCTCTAAAATTTTAGGGTGAGCTACACTAGCCAAGTAGAGATAATTCTAATAAAACGTAAGTGTTAAGACGGTGGCATGTGCAAGTGTACAACTATAACCTGCATGTAGTATGCAAGAATCCAAAATATGTCAATGCATGTCATGAAAACTCCTTTCCAACACTTTATTTCAAGATGTCACCTCTTAGTTATAAATCAAAACGGGAGTATAAATAACCATTCATCACCTGTTAGCCAATTCTCCATTGTGTTATTATTGTTTATTTATTTATTTAATTAGGTTTTTTCTATTTACTTATTAGATAAGGATCAGTGCTAACTATGATTTACTTATTAAATAACTAATCAATTGTTATTATTATTATAATTTTTAAAATGAAAATGTCTTAACAAAGTTTCCAATCTGTTTCACGTCTTTCTTAAGTTCGATTTCCAGTTCCAATTACAATATCACATTCCATCACTTCCAATGCTTACACTCACTTAACATGCACACCAATTACCTAGGTCCACATCCCATACTAATACGCTCACATTCCAACATCCACACCAACACTGACCCACCACATACTCCACACCCATGTGCATTCTCAACCACATCACGTCTTTCTGAACAAAGTTTCAAACTGTTTTCCGTGTCAATTTGATTTGATTTGATTTTTTTTTTTTTTTCGTTTCGTTGATGATTTGTCAAATGAATTCCACCTTCACATTATTCTCAATTCATACAAATTTCCAATCTCAATGACTAACATTCAACAATTTGAAATGCCAATTTAAGTTTACACATATACTTGTATTAAATTTTGATTCAAATTGTTACTTGTTTCATGCTATTTCAAGAATAATAACCAAATCAGGTCCCATCAAGTGTGCAAATGTCAAGATGTACTCCCATCTAATTACTAAAGACAATTTCTCAAATGAATTGCCATTATAACAACATTACCAATTTCACTTCGAAATTTTCAATTTTAAGTTCAACATATGAAATCTCCTTTTGGACATTATTTTTTTAATTTCCAATCAATTTTGCCATACAAACCCCAGTTTCATATTTATCAAAAAATAAAAATAAAAAAATTCAAGCCTCTAGTTCAAAAAATACATATAAAAATAAAATATTAAATTTTCAACAATTTCTTCAAATCATGACAATCGAAATTAGGGCCTTTCTTCCATATATAGACTATTATTACTTGTCTTTAGTGATATATTTTTTTTTTCAAATTTGTGTCACTTTTTTTTTTACTTTTTCGGTCTGTCTGATGCAGTGTTTTTAAAAGACTTTAGGCACACCAAGGCGATAAGATCTCCTATAGCCTAAGCGCGAGGCATGAAGCGAGGTGTGCACCTCACCAAAGCGAGGCGCAGTAGTAGAAGAAAAGCAAAATTATAAAATAGGTTGACTTTTCAACATAACAAACATATATAGAATTCCAAAATCATAAAGCATGCTTCACAAGCATAATAGAGAACAAAAAACAGAGAGATAACCCAATGAAGAAGCAGGAGAAGAAAAGAAGAAGAGAAAAATAAAATAAGAAATGAAGAAGAGAAGAAAATAAGGAAAGAAAAAATAGAGGCAGACTCATGAAGAGAAACCATCGAAGAAGAGAAGAAGAAAATAAGAAAGAAGAAGAGAAGAAAAATAAAGGAAGAAAAAACAGAGGTAGAAAGATAACCCAACCAAGAGAACCCGTCGAAGAAGAGAAGAAAAGAAAGAGAACCACCAAAGAAGGAGAGAAGAACTTGAAGAAGAAGCCGAAGTCGTGTCGTCTTCCCATTTTCTGATTGCCTTTTTTAATCTTCTCCACCTAAGGTTTTTTTAATCGCTTTCTGCTCTCTTTTGACCGCGTTTGGTCATTTTATATTAAAGAGTTTTGATTCCTTGTGGTATGCCCACAAAAAAAACACTTTTGAAGTAGAAAAATAGGTAAAGCCCATGAAGCCCGCACCTAGAAAAAAAGCCCTTGCCTCAACGCGTGCCTTGCGTATTGTGCCTCACCTCGACCTATTTGAAGCGCAAGGCTGCGCCTTGTGCTTAGGCGCGCCTTTTAAAACACTGGTCTAATGTAGAAGGATCTAAAAAAAAAAATTTTTGGTTGAAAAAATCCAAAAAAAAAGTTTACTAAAGACAAAAAATCAAATAACCCAATTGTTTGTTTTGGTCTTTAGTGGACTTTTTTCATATTATTTTCAATTTGTTTTACTATATTTTTAGTCCATCTAGTCGAATGAAACCTAGAAGTGTGAAGCTTTTGAATTTTTATAAAAAGTTCACTAAAAATGAAAAAGTCAACAAAAAGGTCACTGAAAAAGCCAAATCCCGAATCACACCTCAGTATATGGGACGGAGAAACAGAGACCTCGAATTGACCATTCAAGCAGTGTCCTCAGATGCAGCTTTTCAAAACAAAGCCAAATTCCACACAGGCCGAAACTCAACTTTTCAAGGTTCAAATACAATTCAAAAACCTGACTAGTCAACGCCAGTACATTAAGGACAACTCTAAGACGAAAATAAATGCAAGTATGTCGTCATATTTAAAATTCTGGATTGTTACAAGAGGTTTGTTTCCTGTTGTAGATTTATTAATTTTGAAGTCATACATGCTGATCTATTTCCATCTCATGTCCAGTTCCGGGTGATTATTTCGCCCATTTGGATGCCAGTGGCAGAAGAATTGATTTGAATGAACGGCCCGAGCTTAGCAAGGGTAGTGTGGAATTCATTGCACCAGCTGAATATATGGTGCGGCCTCCGATGCCACCACTATATTTTTTCCTCATTGACGTGTCACTTTCCGCTGTTAGAAGTGGAATGCTTGAGGTATGCACTTTTTGCTAAGAAGGATGGACTTGGCAACTCAACTTGCATTGTTCAACACCTCTGCATGCGTTATTTGAAATGTTTCTTTTTTTTTTCTTTTTTTTCTATACATCCTTGAATTTATGGTTGCCTTCATTTGTTCTTTTACCTTTATTCATTACTTTCCCTTCTCTCTCTCTTTGAAGAAATTGAACTAGTCTGTTGATTCTTATGCCTGGTCAGCTGTGAGCCTGTGAGTGTGTGAAATGAAACAGTTGTTTCATGGATCTATGATAGAAATAATGATCAGGGCTTTAATTATGTTTTATAAAAATGCTCTTCATTCAAATGGTATAGTTTATGGGCTGGCCGGAATAGGTACCTTTTGCTATGTTATATTGATGGAACTGTTAATGCAAGGTGGTTTGTGACCACACAATAAAAAATGGAGTTGTTTAGCTGTGAACTTCTTTTCTTACTGTGATGCTCTTCCCTTAAATTCATTTGTTCAAGAATTTTATACAATTAAAGTATCCTTTTGTTCAATAATGCATTCTCTTTTAAATAATAAAAATGTGAGTTACTGTTGGACTGCAGCCTGCATGTGTTCTTTGCTGGACTTTAATTTATGTTCACTGTCAATATTCTTTTGCAGGTTATGGCACAAACTATTAAGTCTTGTTTGGATAGATTGCCCGGCTTCCCCAGAACACAAATTGGGTTCATAACTTTTGACAGCACTATACATTTTTATAACATGAAGGCAAGCAAAGCAAGCAATGTCATTATAACTGATTATACAACATAATTCATTTTTCCTGCCTAATGCCTGCAATCATTTTTTATGTTGAACAATGTCTGGTTTTTCTTGTGCCAGTCATCTTTGACGCAGCCTCAAATGATGGTGGTCTCAGATCTGGATGATATATTTGTTCCTTTGCCCGATGATCTCCTTGTCAACTTGTCAGAGTCAAGAAGTGTGGTGGATGCTTTTCTAGAAAGCTTGCCCTCCATGTTTCAGGACAATGTGAATGTTGAATCTGCTTTTGGTCCAGCTCTTAAAGCAGCATTTATGGTCATGGTGTGCTCCATTCTTTCTTCCAGCACCATTTAAATCTGCTACACATCTCCTATCCTATTGTTGGGTTATTTTTCAATTTTTAAATACATTGATCTTCGTATGAATTTATTCCTTTTTTCCTTTCAAATGTAGTTTGCCACTTATTGACTTAGCATTAACACATTCTTGTTCCTCTCTATACAGAGCCGACTTGGTGGTAAATTGTTAATTTTCCAGAATACACTGCCTTCACTTGGTGTTGGCCGCCTAAGGTTGCGTGGAGACGATCTTCGTGTTTATGGAACAGATAAAGAGCATGCATTAAGAATACCTGAAGATCCGTTTTATAAACAGATGGCTGCTGATTGTACCAAGTGTCAGATAGCGGTGAATGTCTATGCATTCAGTGACAAGTACACTGATATAGCCTCCCTAGGTATGTGTTATTTTGAGCACATTACTGGATTCACTTCAAGTGGACTGTACTTGATTCTGACATTGAAACTTAAAAAAATCAGTCATTGACGTTTAATTTTTTTTTATTGTTATGATTAATTATGCTATGTCTTGGGGTTTATCCTTTTTTATTTTATTTTTTTCTGTCAGCTACTCTTGCTTTATCTTTTTTTATTTTTATTTTTTATAGCCATTGCATACTATCTGTTTTAGCACCTTATACTCCTTTGTATGTTTCACTGGTTGGAAATTTCTGAAGTTTTGACATTCATTTCATGTGATATACTTCACAATTATCTGATTGCAACATTTCAATACTATAAGTATCCTTTTATGGCTACAACTGATTAAAAAAAAGTGTCCTTTTATGGCTCCATCTTTTGCTGGTTCCTACACCATTGGTCAAATTCTGGGATTTACTACTTGAGAGGAGTTGAAGTGTGTTAGTTTTCTTTCTCTATTTTGAATAGTTTATACTACTCACTTTATGAATGAGAGGAGATGATGTATATTAACTTGTCAAAAAAAGGAGAGAAGTATGCTATTTATCCCCAAAAAAAAAAGAAGAAAAAAAAAGAGAGATAAGTATGCTAGATTATACTTGTCATATAAAATTTCTAAGTAGTTTAACAAATTTCAGAACTTGAAAGGTAGAGGAGAAGAAAGAGAAATCAAAATGTAATAGGTAATTGCACCTATGTTCTAGGCACTCACACTTGAGAGGAGATGAATGACACATCACAAATTGTAAGCTTCAAAAAAATGTTAGTTCATCACTATACGTTGAGGATTCTTCAACCTTTCTTTGTAAAATTAGAGGAATCTGGCTTGAGTAGGGAAACTTGGTGGTTAAGTCAGTTTGGAATCCGATGTTGAATTGGGAAAAACATTACACAACTTTGTGAGACTTTAGGATGAACCCTCCCTCAAGTCTCAACTAAGACCATGATTCCAAAGTTAGAAACTGAAGGATTTGAACTCGAAAACATGTCTAGACTAACTAAAAATCATTTTAAAAAGACCCAATAACATGACTTGGCACTACAGCCCAAGTGCAAATTAATTTTCAATTTTTTTTTCTTGGGCTTCTTATTTCATGCATTGCACCCATATTTTTCTTTATAGGAACTTTGTCAAAATATACTGGTGGTCAAGTGTATTACTATCCGAGCTTCCATTCAGCAATTCACCAAGAGAAGTTGAGACATGAGCTAGCCAGGGATCTTACGAGAGAAACTGCCTGGGAAGCCGTCATGCGCATAAGATGTGGAAAAGGTCAGTCAGTCTTGTTAGTCTGAATGTTGCTATGTTCGATCCATTACTTCCGACTTCATTTCAACTTTCTAATTATGTTTTCTTGAATACTATTTGGATATTGGAAGCTAAATTTTATTTTGTTGTTATTGTTAGGTGTGAGGTTCACATCTTATCATGGGAATTTTATGCTTAGGTCCACTGATTTATTAGCACTTCCAGCTGTAGACTGTGATAAAGCTTACGCAATGCAGATGGGTCTTGAAGAAACATTATTGACCACTCAGACTGTATATTTCCAAGTTGCTTTGTTGTATCCTTTAGCTGATGCATAAGAAATTCAAGCATGCTTCTCTTGGCGTGTGGCAGATGTCTTTTGGAAATTTGCTTATTATAGAAACTTCTTGGTTTCATTTTCAATTTTTCATGCCTTCACAAAGCTAAAGAAATACTTGGTTATAATTTTTCTTATTGCTAAGCCATTTGCTCATGTAGGATGGTCATGACCACCCAATGCATAAGGTCCTTTTTAACCTTGATATCTGTACAGGACATCTTTTTTCTGCCGTTTGGGTTCTTTTGACAGTCATGACAAATGTCTTTCAGAGAGACCTCTCTGACATGCTCCAGGATGCTTCAGGCCAAACATTTTAACCGAGTGTGAAGTGAATTCCTATCTTGGACCACTGTTATGTCCATATATAATTTTATGTCTACTTGATTTTCACTTGGATATCATCTCTTATTATGTAACTTTTCTTAGTTACTCTGCTTTCGTGATTGTGGAAGGAGTTCCATGAGTTCTGTTTTGTTCAGAATATGCATTTGCCTGACCATGTTGAATTGTATGGCATCTTTTATGGGTGGACTAGATTACAAATGACTTTCCTTAATCATCAAAAGATACACTTCATCTTCTGGAGAGAGGCGTATTAGAGTGCATACTGCAGCAGCACCAGTGGTTGCAGATCTAGGAGAGATGTATCAGCAAGCTGATACTGGCGCCATCACTTCTTTGTTTTGTAGGCTAGGTACAAAAAGCACCTCACCCTCTCCCATACTGTCTGCTAGTTTTGTCATATTAGACCATGGAATTTGAACATCAGGTAGATTCTCGACTTTATTAATTATGAACTGAATTAATCTGCAGCAATTGAGAAAACTCTGTCCTATAAACTGGAAGAAGCTCGAAACTCGATTCAACAAAGGATTGTCAAAGGCTTGAGAGAATATCGAAATCTCTATGCTGTACAGCATCGCTTGGGAGGCAGGATGATATACCCAGAATCACTTAAGTTCTTACCATTGTATGGGTTAGCACTATGTAAATCAATACCCCTTCGTGGTGGATATGCTGATGCGCAGCTCGATGAACGCTGTGCAGCAGGGTACACCATGATGACTCTACCTGTTAAAAGTTTGTTGAAGTTGTTATATCCTAATTTGGTTCGGGTTGATGAGTACCTTGTAAAGGTACAGAACTTTCTTGTATTTGAATTTTTTGCAATTGTGTTCTTAATCTTGTGAATTTTATAGCCCCAGCTGCATCTCTTATTTGCAGGTGTCTTCTCAGGCTGATGAGTTCAAGATTTCACGGCTACCACTTACAGTTGAGAGCTTAGATTCCAGAGGGCTTTATATTTTTGATGATGGTTTTAGGTTTGTTATATGGTTTGGTAGAATGCTTTCACCTGATATAGCTATGAATCTACTTGGGGAAGACTTTGCTACAGACTTTTCGAGGGTATTTTTTTTTCATTCCCAAAATCTACATCATATATCTAATATTCCAAAATATTATATACTTCATGCACATTTTTTATATTATAATCTCCATGTCTTCATTAGTTGTGATTTATTTAAAAGGATATTATTCTGTATCTCATTTTCCTGCATTTATCAGAGCCTCTGATGTGGTGATGCCAAAATTAAAAGCTTTATGACTTGAGTTAAGATTGGCTGTCAAACATGCAGCATATTTGTGCTTTTAGCATGAAGAAAAAAAGGAAAAATAGGGTGTCCTTGTCGTGTACTAGGTGATGGGGAACGTAAAGGAATTATAAAAGAGATAATTGAAGATTAAGAAAATTAGTTGATTTAGGAGTTTAATTTATATATGAAGTTGAATTTGTTTAGGATTTTGTTTCTTTATAGGATTAGTTTGGTTTGCCTGTATATGTGGCTTTGGTGTAATGAATTAGGATACTACTATAGTGGTTTGAATTGTGTTCCCTTTTTCTCCTTTGTTTTATTCCCTTCTTCTTCAGGTTATTTTATGCCACATAGACTGTAGTTGCTTTGTATGCTACATGGACTCTTCTAAATTTGTGAAGTACATCTAGCGATACTTAGAAGGCCTTTTTTTTTTTCCTGCTGCTTTTCTTATATGCTGTAACTGACCTCCCCTGATGCTGTATTCATTCTTCCTCCTTTTTTTTTTTTTGGGTTAAATCTTGAAAATCAGGTTAATCTCTGTGAGCGTGATACTGAAATGTCAAGAAAGCTGATGAGGATACTGAAGAAATCTAGGGAGGAAGATCCTGCATATTATCAGCTGTGTCACCTTGTAAGACACAGTGAACAACCAAGAGAAGGTTTCTTTCTCCTTACAAACCTAGTTGAGGACCAAGTTGGTGGTATGAATGGCTATGTGGACTGGATTATGCAAATACACCGACAAGTGCAACAAAATGCATAATACAGAGGTAAGAACGAGTTGTTCACTGGTCGCTTAGATGTTTGGATGATGCATTTGATTGTGTTCTATCAGAAATATGTTAAATACAAACCTGTATCTTTGTTGAGTATAATTGGGATAGTTTAATCTTTTAAAAATAAAAATTGCTAAATTACCTGTTTGAAAAACTGCACACAGATGCTTGTGTAAAAGCTGAAGTAAAGGATGTGGCACAGTTATTTCACCAAAATTCTTGCATCTCCATCAGATGATGATTAAAATAGCTTGATCTTTCAGTTCCTCTATCTGATTCCAGTTGTATGTGATTAAGTTGGTTAGATTAAGATTCAAACTTTCAGCCTTGACAGAGATGTATCGAGGCTAATCCCCCAATCCTAAGACTTAAATTTATGATATTAGTTGCTTTCTCAGCTTCAGATTTGGTGGTTTTAACTGAGATATCTTTTAAAATACACCAGGTAATTATGTTGGTTTTCGTTTCATTTGGCAGACGTTTGCAATCATGTTGTGGTGCTAATCATGGTTTTGAAAATCGGACCGGACCGGCTGGTTCGACCGGTTGAACCATCAACCGGTCGGGGTTCCGGTCCGGATATACCCTCTAAACCGTTCGAAGCTAAAAACCGGCCTATTTAGAAAGAACCAGGAAAACCAGCAAACCGGACAACCCGGAGCAAGGTCGTTGAAATTGGAAATTTTGATTTTTTTTTTTGATTTCTTCTTTTTTTTTTTATCCTTTCTTTCTTATTATATATATATATAAGAACATAAAAAAAATTTAATTGGAAACTCTCTTTCAAGGGTTTCCTCTTGTGAAGAATCCCATTAAGAGTTTGGAATTATTATGAAAGTCTCTACCTATTTATAAGAAAAAAAATTCTTCCAAAAAAACTCAAGAAATCCATGTGGGGAATTCAATCAAATGTATTGGAGGGAGACTTGAAATTTTGATATCCCTCTAAAATTTTTGCTTTTCTTTCAATCAAATTATTTGAATTAAAATCATATAGAGGGAATATTGAATATTTGATTTCCTCTTTTAAAATTAAAATTAATAATATTTTAAAATATATTATTATATTTTTTAGTAAAAAAAAATATTATGAGAAATATTTAAGATAATTTAATATTTTAAATTTTTTTAACTTATAATTTTATTACTTGTATTTTTATTTAAATATAATTTTAATATATATATATATTACGTTACGGTTCGATTCCAGTTCAACCCGACGGTTGAATCGGTGATCCGTCCATCCAATTTCTTTTCCGGTTCGCTCACCGGTCCGGTTTTTAAAACATTGGTGCTAATGTTATGGTCGTCTATGTTACTTGAACTCGGGTACGGGTACGGGTACTGGGTGTGTATCTGGATGTCATGTACGGGTGTTGGGTGTGTGTCTAGATGTTAGGCCCTCAAACTCAAATTTGAAAGTGCAGAGACTTGGCAAAAAAGGGTCATTTCTTTACATATTTATTAATTATGTGAGATAAAACATATAGTGTGAAAAAGGTATTTTATTCATTTTACAGCAACCATACAACAATTTATACGAATAATGATAGTGTTGAACACAAATATATAAGAAATGTATGAGAGAAAGTAGTAGACACATTCCACACCCTTGTCCATCTGTCAGGTGTCTGACACAGGGATTTGGTTTATTTTGAAGAGTCTACTAACATATAGTAGTTAAAAATGACAAGCCCTTGCAGAGTGATCTGGATCTTGGATATGTAGACGACAGGGAATGCATTTATTCATTAGATTTGATTTTTAATTTGTGGGATTTGTCAAATCCGGTGAGAGTGTATTCTTGTGACACGAATATATCCTTATTATATATTTGTTTTTCTCTAATATTATTCTATACAGATTTAATATTCTAGCTGGGGGGTTTATCATTAGCTTGTTCAAGCTTTTTGTCCTCTTTCCAGGCAATCAATCGTTGAATTTGAAGTCGGAAATAACGTGGATTCAGCTGTTGCTTCCCTTGAAAGCGTGGTTGGTTGAGTTGATGGAAACTTGTTGCGGCAGAATACAATTTGTTGGTTCATTGCCAGATTTAATAATTAGGGGCTATGTACGTTAGCGATCTGATCTTCGCGTTGCTGTTTTTGTATCAGGAAGGAAAAAGTTGAATTTTTGTGTGATATCTCTCTTTACCTATGGTTGATTTTCCTATTTGTGTTTGCCCATTTCTTTCTTTTTAATTTTAATTTTTGAGTGGGTGGTGCACCCAATTGTCAAGTAAATTATACATTGTTGTTTATTTACATAATTTCAGATATTCAAAGGCTTTTTTTTTTTTTGCCTTTCACTTTTATTACAATAGGATGGATATAGGACCTGATTAATGCAGTTTGTTGGTTAATTTCTGAAGTTTGTAGTGCGTGAAAAGTAACAGTTTGGGGAATCCAAATGCTTCAAGAACCTAATAAACATCCTCTTTTGGGTTGGAGGTGAAGTTTTGCTATTTAATAAAAAATTTATTTTATCCTATGATGAATTGCAGTCAGAGAAAAAAATTTACTTGAATTAAAAAAAAAAAAAAATCAAGTCAAACGCCTTTTCACATCCATTGAGCATAAATCAATTATGTTAAACCCTAACTCTTTTCTCCTCTCATTCTCTTTTCCTTTTTTATGTGGTTGAGAAACACTCTTTTATTCTCATTCTTACTAAAAAAATTCGCAATTTATCTCATAAACTGTTGATATTATTGTATCATTTACATTTATTTGTTTATTGAGAGGATTTAGCAATAAAAATAGAAAAATGCTTGGGACCTCTAATTTAGAGGTACCACTAGTGATGTGGCAGTGGGTCCCCCACTGCCACAGCCAATCATGTGTCTTGATTTTTTTTTTTTTTTTTTTTTTTTCCTTTTCCACCTCATTAGAGGTGGGTTTAGAGATGCCTTTTTAGAGGTCTCTAGCATTGTTGATAAAAATATGCATTTTGATGGTTTTAGTTTTTCCTTTTTTCGGAGTTGAGATTGTTTGGTAAATTGAGCTTGGGTTCAAGTCTTACCATTTGTACTGCGTGTTGTGATTTTTTTTAAGTTGTTCTTTAATATTTTCCTTCTGCCGACCAAAAAAAAATTACTCAATCTCATTAGAAACTTTCATAATTCCTATTAGTAAACAAAATATTGTTTTGGGAGAAAATATTTAATTATGTGATATTATTTACATGGTATATTCATTACATGAAAAATCGTAATATACAGTCATCATTTGTTTGTGAACAATCTACTAGAGGTAATTTTTGCTATCTAATTGATTTAAAATATCACACAAGCAATACCATGCGGTGTTGAAACTACCCAATAATTACTCATTTTTTGGAATCTAATATTGAGAATAATTACACTCATAACATTGTAGACCACAAAGATTCAAGTGCTTTTTGTCGTTTTCTCTTTTACCTTTTCTTTTAACTAGTTTTAAATTCATACAAAGAGATGGCATTATAGTTAGATTACTCTTGAAGGCAAGGAAAAAATTAATAAAAATGTTAAATTAGATGGACATAAATGATTCATTGTCAATTGGTATTGTCGAGGGCAAGACAAAAAGATGGACACGAAGTGATCTCAAAAGCACCAACAAGGTTTAGACATGCAATTTATGTCACCAACTTAATTATCATTTCATTTGCTATCAAACAAAAAACATCTTATAGCATAAGTTGACAAGTACAACAAAGCAACCCAATAATCTATACCTGTATTTTAAACAATATATAAAAAATAATAATCCCATAATGATTTTCTTTGCCAAATGTTCTCAACACCAACAATGGTTACTTCTACTATTGTGGTGTGGGTGTTCTTGAGCTCCGGTTACTGGTGGTTTTCGATGTTTGCAGCGGCAGCAATGCAATTTGAGCAATGATGGTCTGGACAATGATTTAAGTTTGATGCGGAACTCGTTTATCTAGTTAGATCAATTTTTTCATAAACTCCCGAATTCATGGGATGAGTTATGTATTAAAACATATCTATACTATATCTATAAGAAGATTAATGATTTTCTCAAACAACACCTGTTTTTTTCTTTTTCTTTTCTTTTTTCTTTCTGACTTTCGTTTGTGTAGGATTTCTTTGTTTGGGCCTGTGGGCTTTGTTGCATTTTTCTTTTTATCTTTGTCTTGTGTGTTACTTGTATTTGTTTTTATTATTATTATACAAACTACATTTTCTTCTTCCTAAAAAAAAATATATAAAAATATATATATATGGCAAAACTCAAAAATTTTCATTTATCTTTCCTTTAAAAAGGCATGAATCTTGATCACTATCAATTGGCCATCCAAAAACTTGATCAGCTCCAAACAAAAGACCTCATTGATCCACTGCATCTGACTAGACTTGTGAAATATTTTATGTCAATAACTAAACAGAACAAGTATAAGGCAAATTATGACTAGTAATCAATTATCAACTAATCTGAATACCATAATTAAAAATAAATAAATAAACTGCCTCTCATTATGAGGAATACTCAATATTTTCACCAAAAGGATTAGAGAATCTCAGAAATGTAAGTATAATGTATCGTATACACATGTATAAACTTTTCAACTTAATTTTTTTTTTTATACCGCTCAGTTTAGTATTGATCGAACTTGAAGGCAGTTTTATTTTTTTTCTTCTAAGTTTAGTATCATAATTCAATATAAGTATATTTAAAGCTATCTTTTGTTGTTACTTTTATTTATTATCCAAGAGTAACTTTTTTGGTCTTTGTATCAGATACATTAATATTACATATCAAGAAAAATATTCAGACAGTGAAATATATAGATTAGATGCATTTTGAGTGTGGCTCACATCAACTTGATTTTAAATTTATATCATAACACTTCAATTTTTTAGTACTTTTTTAATGAAAGTAATCTATTCAGAATTAAAAAAGATAGTGAGTGCGCTATGGGGTGAGTATGCAAAGTTTGAAACGAGTTGGGTGTTTAAGATTTAAAAGATGAGTAATCAAATTATATAAACTTGGGTATTCGAATTATAAACAGTGAACCAAGTAACACATATATTATCTATGTATATGAAAAGAAAAGAAAAGAAAAGAAGAAAAAAAAAATGGTATTCACCCTATACAAGAAGTGGCATTTCCTCAAACAAGTACGAAACTAAAGTATGTGGGAAGAAATGCTCAACAGTAAGACTCAAAATAATAAAAATAAAAAAATCATACCAAGATTTTGATCAGAAGCCAAAAATAGATTGATGATTAGGGTTTCTCATGATCCCATCAACAGGTGAAGCTACCACATGATCTGATCCTTCCTTTGAGAGAGAGAGAGAAATGGGAAGTTTAGATCATGCTGGCAGCTTCAACTGCTACTGGTACATGACTAGCAGGGAAATTCCTTCCATTCCATTAGGGGAGAGAGAGAGAGAGAGAGAGAGAGAGAGATTTACATTTTCTTTCTCTCTTCAGATCAAGGATGACAGAGAGTAGAGGGCTATATATAGAAACGTCCAAGAAAATCCACACCCTTCGTGGTAGTTCACGTGTTTTGGGACTAATAATTCAATAAGGGGTAAATTTCCAGATATGGTGGTTGCGTGATGAAGATTGAATTGGTGTAATGTGGATTTGAGTATGAAATGAATATAAGTGTTGATATTTGAGTAAATTTAGGATAAATTTTTTGAAAATTGCTTCGGACCTCCACTGGGGGTCGACCCCCAGTGAGGTGGCAGCCCGTGATTGGACCAAAAAACATTGTTTTTTTTTTTTTTTTTTTTTTTTTTTTTTTTTTTTTGAAGTTCCAGCCAATGGGGGCGCGCCACGTCACTGGGGGCGCGACCCCCACTGGGGGTCTGTAGCGCGATCGAAATTTTTTTGGGGATTGTAATATTATTAAAATGAGAGATGTTATAATGTGTACTCTTAAAAAAGTGTATTGGTATGCCTTTTATAACTTTTTCAATAAAATTTATAATTTAAACACAAAATGTTATGACTTTTTTATTATAGAAGTCATAACTTTTTTTTCATTATAAAATGTCATAATAAAAACACAAAGTGTCATAACAAAAATCACAAAGTGTCATAACATTATTATTCTTAACTTTATGGTGCACATATAAATTTGTTATTCATAACTTTACCATAAAATATCATAACATACATCACAAACAATCATAATTTTTATTATAAGAAATCATAACTTTCTTACGATGTACACCATTTTAAAGGGTGTACGTTATAGATTTCTCCTACTGAAATTATATCATTATTTTATGTAATTTAATTGAAGTGTCACTTTAGTCTATTTAATTTCAAATTGAATAATTTAAATCTTACACTTTCAGTTTTGTTGTCATGTGGTCCCTTTGTTATGTGTTTTTAACATTTAAAAAAGAAAATCACATGCAAAACTAGAGGAAACAAAGTAGAATTAAATATATATATATATATAAGAATTACTGGTCTAATGAATAAATTATATCAATGATTTCTATAATTTCTTTTGAATTTTACTTTTATTTTCCTAGTTTTACAAGTGTTTTTTTTTTTCCTTGGAGATTTTAACGGTAAGTGACAAATGGGGTCATATTCCAACAAAATTACAAATGAAATGTTCAAATTGTTTAAATTGAAATTACGAGGATCAAAGTAAAACCTTATTCAAAGTGGGGGACCAACAATGTAATTTACCCTTCAATAAGTCTATGAGCACAAAATAAATCTAAGTGGAGTAATCTAAGTGAAACTATATATTTTATAATTAAAACTCTACCATCTAATATTTATAGTCATGATTCTTCGATTAGTTATGTGACTGGTTCTATATCCATAGTCTATTTTGCTAATAATTTTATACAGTGACAAAAATACTTACAATTTTAATTATTAGAACATAACTGTCTTAAAAAATTGAACTGTCTATTTCGAAATCATACTTGCAATATTTTTAAAATAAATGTGATCTAACATTTGACTTTTAATGTCCAACCAAATTGAATTTTTACATGGATGACATACTTACTGGACACTACCATTTCTTTATTTTCTAGTCCCCTGGAAGGGACAAAAGAAAAAAAAAAAAAAAAAATCTGGTTGTTTCTTCAACAATTTATGATATCTAATTGATCTTTAGGAAGTAAATGATTCACGTTTCATGAATAACTAGGATATTAAAGAATATCTAAAAGGCATTTTAGGAATCGGTCTAATTCAATCTCTATTCAATCTGTTTGATAAAGGGAACGATCCCAAAGAATCAATCTTTCTTTTAGTTGTTGAATCTCTCTTTGATTGATCATTATGTGATATTTCAAATCCTTATTACTAATGCAATCCAAATGATTCCTAAGATTCTTTCGCTTGGTTAAAATTGATTACTTGAATAAAACTAAATTTTGTGAAATAATCGATTTAAATTACTAAAGTGATAAATCTTGAAATTAGACTCTCTAATTCAATTGTTCAATTGGAGAGAAACCCTTCTAAAAAAATTAATATATGATTGAGATTCATTCACCTTGCAAATTTCAACGTATAAGAATTGAATTACAGATTATTCTTTTAAATAAAAATTCTGATAATTTTTCTAAGCACAGATTTACTTACGAGGGATTGAAGTGTTGTAGTTATTTAGAGATTGGAAAGATTTAAGAGAATAAAATACATCACAATTTGGAGGATCAAATTGTGTACACACGTAATCTTTGGATGGGTTCCGAAGAGATTGGGTACAAAAATTTATAATGGGTTTGAATTTTTTTTAAGTTTAAATTTAAATTTGAGAGAATTATTTAGATTTATAAGACCTGCTATTATGATAATCTAAATTGTTTAATTTTATAAGGGCTTACGTGAATATCATCCATTGAAAAAATTGAATCAATCTCATAATTATAACTTTTTTTTTCTTTTTTCTTTTTTTATCGTGTTTGTCTTAAAAGAATGATCTATTTTTAAAAGTATAGTTATCGATCATTTTTCAAGCACAAACATAATAAAATTAAAGGTCACAATTTTCTGATTAAACTAATTTTTTTCATAAATAATATATACATAGGGAGGGCCTAACAAAATAAAATTTTAAATTATCAAAATTAGATTTGGGCTTGATATAATATTAGGATAACAAAATAATTTATAAAGAAATAAAACAGATGAGAAGTGGTCCAAACTGAAGTGAGACAAGGTGAACTTTGTCACGCACAGGCCACCACCATGCAGACAAGTTAGTGAGAATTTCTAAAATTTACATACATACCCTTCATTAACTTTAGTTTTGGGACACCCTCGTCCTTTTCTCTCTCTCTTTTCTCTCTCCATGCATTGAACTAAACACAGAGTAAAATAGATGGTAGTTTCTTTCATTGGGGGACCATTTGCATAGTTGGTTTCTTTGATGTAGGAGAAAGGAAAAGCATCTCACCTAACAAGCTCCTCATGTGACTCTCTCTCTTTATGAGGTTCGTAAGGATATATTTTAATATTTTCGCATTGTCACTTTAATTTTTATGTGTATTTATAGTTGACGGAGACTGGAGACTGTTGATTATTTTTGTATCTTGTAATTTTATAATCATGGTGGAAATTAAACTATATAGACATAATCTTAGTTTTGGGGTGACAACGTACGTATTTGTGTGTTCTTCATGTATATTTGATTTATTACTTTCTACTATTATTTCTGTTTGTATTTCGTGTCTTACCAATCTTAATTAGGTGTATCGTCCGTAACATCTCCCTCGTTGATTGCTCTACAGCATATAAGGGTTTTAAATTTTTTTTGTTTCAAAGTAAAATTTTTGTTGCAAAAAATATTAGAAGATCAATTCATATTGTTATGGGAATCGTTACTAAAAGGTTGTCCCAAGAAATTAAAAAAAAAAAAAAAAAAAAAAAAAACTTTTAGCTATAAAATTTTAAATATCGCTGATAAATACAATTTTAAAGATAAAATAATTTTTGTGCAAAAAGTGTTTACTTCTTTAGACAAAAAAATTTGGTTTAAAAAATAATATAATTCATCACTAAATGTCTAATTTATCACTAAAAATATAATAATTATATTTTTAACAATTAATATATTTCGTACTTAAAAAATAATTTTATTCCTAGATGTTTATCTCTAAAATATTGATTTGTTGTAATGTTGGCTTACGTGATGTGTAATGTTTACCCTCTTAATTCGGAGGTGGTATTTTATAGCTTCTCTCCCGTCCATTAATGTATTTGGACTAGACGGTAATTTTCTTGTTGTGAGTTCATTTCAATAATTTAAATAATTTATTTTATAAAATTTATTAACAAAATTATCTATATAAAAAATAAAATCGAACAAATATTAATAATCATATTATTCAATCACAAAATTATGCAAAAGATGAATGAAATACGATTTTGTGATCACATTATGCGATTATTGGTGTTGGATTTAATTTTTTAGCCTTAGAAATATGAATGGCATTTGTCGGCTGCTTGCCCTTGTCCAATTGGTGTCAGCCATACATAAAATGCAAAATATTAAAAACATTACCACAGATAGAAACACATGGGAAGCTAATCTGTAAGGTGAATTGAATCTAATACAGACGATTAAGAAATTATTTATCATGATTATAAAAAAGAAAAAATAAAAGTTACTGTGAATTTGACATTATGTTCCTTCCACCTTGTTTTAATTAGGGGTGGTCATTTACCGGGTCGGGTTGGAATTGGGCTGGATTGATACTATTTAGTAAAGGATTTTGTATCTATCTAAGCTCGTTGATCCAAACATCAAGCCTATATAAACATTCTAAGTCTAACCTTAATATAAATTATTATTTCGAAACCCATCTATCAAGCCATATACGTAAGTTATTTTAAAAAAAAACTAAACATTATAACATATATATTATTTTTTTTAATAAATAAATAAAGATCTATCGAGCAACTAACCGCTAAAGATTCAATACCATATTAATTAAAGGGTGAAGCACAATAAATTTCAAATAGTAATCTAACGAACTGTTTGATCCTCCTTTTTTTCCTTATGGACTCAAATTCTTTAGTGTAGTTTTTCGAAGCGTAATACTCCAATATAACACATTAAAAAACTCCTTATGCTTTTCACAAATGTAACAACATAACATTCCAAAAAAAATATTTTAGTGTACTTTTCTCAAACGTACTACTCCAATCTAATATACTAAAAAACTTTTTAGTATAATTTTTTCAAACATAACAACATAACATCTAAAAAAAAAAAATTTGTGTACTTTTCTCAAACGCAACAATGTAACATTTTAAAAAAAATTCATTAGTGCATTTTTCTCAAACATAACACTCTAATCAACGTAACACACTCCTTAGTATACTCTTTTTCTTCTTTTTTTTTTTTTTTTTTTTTTTCCAAATGTAGTATTGTAATGTAACACTCCAATATAATATCAAAAAATCAGACTAACATGTTTGATTTTCATGCTCGACAACCAATATTTCAACCACCAATTCTCCCAAAAACAATCTTCCACAACTCACCTTTCCATTCTCATCCTAAAAACAAATTAGAAATTTAGAAAAATGAATCACAAAGGGCATTTACTTAAATTCAAATGGCACCAAAGTCAAATAAATACAACTTTTCAAAACAAAAGAGACTAATTGGTTCATAAGAAAACTCTTAAAACTAAATGGATCAACATTCTCCTATGTGAGATTTATGGGTAAATTTTTCTTAATTAAAGCATTATAAAATTTTTAAACCAAACACACCCATAATTCTATAAGTTCAAAATTTTTAAAACCAAATTGTTAATAGTACATCAAACTAAATAAAAAATTAAAAAAATCCAAGGTTTTAATTTCAAACTTCTTTTTCTGTTTCGTGATTATCTTCTAAAGAGTTAAAATCACCATTAACCATTATTTTTTATGATACAAAGTTTCCTACATTATCAACAAATAAATTATTAATATGAAATAAAAATCAAATTAAAAATTATACAATTAAAAGAGTATATATATTTTTAATATTTTATATAAATTAATTAATTTATTAAATTAAATATGTAGTAGGCTAGGCTGGGTTAGGGATGTAATAATGGCCCGGCCCGTCCCATCCGGGCCTCACAGGCTCCCTACTTTTTAGCAGGCCGGGCCGGGCCATGGGCCAAAAAGTGGGGCCTAGTCCTAAGCCCAAGCCGGGCCTAGTCGGGCCTTTTTTTAATTTATTTATTAGGAATAAAAAATAAAAGAAAAATTATGCTAGAGTATTTTAGTTACGATTAATGAGATGTTTTGTTTGGTTATGTTTCATGGATATTTAAATTTAATTGTGTATGACTTATGTTTTTTTAATTATGAACTTATAACTAAAAAAGTATGCAATTATGTATTTTTTTTTTTAAATGAATAATTTTATATATATGAAAATGAAACTTTCAATATTACAATATTAAATTATTTATATAACATTTATTGAATGAATAATTTATATTTCAAAATGAAATAAAATATTACAAAAATTGATATTATTAAATAAAATAGGTGTAGATTATTGATGATGGTAAAACAATTGTATTACTATAGGTCAAGTACATCCCAATTAAGTTGGCACCTACTAATCATTTGCATTATACTCCACCTCAATAATCTAATAAAAAAAATAAAATAAAAACGAAATGAAATGAAATAGTAAAAAATAAAGGGTAAACTACTAATAGGTCCTAATAATTGGACTTAATTCCCATCAAGTCCTATTGAAAATAAGTCTTGGTAAAATTTAAAGAGAAATTGAGTTCTTGATATTATTTCTTAACAAATCAAATACAGAGATGATCTATTTATATACAACAGTAGGTAATGGGTAACCTGACCATAACTGCCTAACCTAACACTTAACTACTTGTGGTTAATTCCTAACAAATTAACTACCTTTACCTTATTAACACATGTGCTACAATGCATTGGTATAAGCTACTGCAGCATGTGAAGCTTGCTACACGACTGAAGCCTTGGAGCTTGCTGCACGACTGAAGCCTTCTTGGCTGAAGCCTTGGCTTGGGTGGACTGAGTGACAGGTCTGGCAAGTGGCTTATCATGCTCCCTCAAACCCAAAGGAGGAGAAAGGACGAAGAGTTTGCCCTGAAGATATTGGAAGCGAGCCACAGACAAAGGTTTAGTGAAAATATCGGCAATTTGATCTTAGATAGGAACATGAGAGATATAAAGCTTCTTGGCAGCAACCCTTTCACGAACAAAGTGATAATCCACTTTGATGTGCTTGGTTCGAGCATGAAAAACAGGATTGTGAGCCATAGCCATAACAGAGAGACTGTCACACCAAAGAGTAGGGATAAGAACAGAAATGTGAAGTTCAGCCAAGAGCATGCCAATCCAATTGAGTTCTGCTGCAGCCTGTGCTAAGGCTCAGTATTCAGCTTCAAAAGAGGACCTAGAAACAGTTGGTTGTTTTTTAGCAGTCCAAGAGATTAAGTTCGGTCCAAGATAGACACAATAGCCAGTGGTAAAGCGTCTATCAAGGGCATTACCAGCCCAATCAGAGTTTGAATATGCATGAAGAAGAAAAGGACAACTAGAAAAATGTAAGCCATGAGTTAAGTTCCTTTTAAATATCTGAGCAACCTCTTAATAGCAGCAAAATGTTTGTTTAAAGGTGTTTGCATAAATTGGCAAGCATGGTTGACGGCAAATGCTAGATCTGGCTTGGTGATAGTAAGGTATCGAAGAGCACCCACCACACTGTGATAAAGAGAGGGCTGAGAGAAAGGTAAGTCATCATGAGGAGAAGAAGAACTAGAACACTTGGAAGCCATATGAGAGGAATAAGATTTGCAATCACTCATCCCTGTCTTGGCCAAAATATCTGAGGCATACTTATGCTGAGAGAGAACATAACCTGAGGAGGATTTACTTACAGAAATGCCTAAGAAGTAGTTGATGAGACCAAGCTCTTTCATGGAGAAGGCAGCATGCATTTGAGTGAGAAGTGAATCAATGTAGAGAGGATCACTACCTGTGAGGAGGATGTCATCTACATAAATGAGGAGAATAGTAGAAGTCTTTTTGATAAAGAGAGAGGAATCATAATGGCTGGCAACAAATTGCTGGGTAAAAAGAAAATTGGAGAAGGTTGAAAACCAAGCTCTAGGGGCTTGTTTAAGACCATATAGAGCTTTGTTTAACTTGCACACAAAAGAAGACTTTGTGGGATGAACAAATCCTTGTGGTTGGACCATGTACACTTCTTCCTCGAGAATGCCATGTAAGAAAGCATTAGAAATATCAAGTTGCTTGATAGGCCAATCAAAGTGAAGAGCTTCCTCGAGAATGCCATGTAAGAAAGCATTAGAAATATCAAGTTGCTTGATAGACCAATTAAAGTGAAGAGCAAGGCACAAGAGGACTCTAATTGTTGGTTGCTTAGCTACAGGACTAAAGGTTTCATAGTAATTAATACCTTCAATTTGAAGAAAACCCTTGGCCACCAATCTAGCCTTATGTTTAACAATAGTCCCATCTGAATTCTTCTTTAGTCGGTAGACCTATTTGCATCCAATAGCCTATTTGCCAGGTGGAAGAGGCATTAAAGACCAAGTGCCTTGCCTTTGAAGAGCCTTATATTCATCAAGTATAGCAGCTTGCCATGCAGTAGAAGAAGCAACCTCTTTATAAGTTTGAGGTTCAAAAGTGACAATAGAAACAGTTAGACAAGAAGGAATACTGGTTTTAGACCTGGTAAGCATGGGATGAACATTGGTTGGAAGAGAAGAAAGAGAAGGAACAAAGTTGAGAATAGAAGGAAGATCAATGAAAAGTGAGGAAATTGGAATTTGAGAAAAAGGAGAAGCTGCAGTGTGAGCTGCTGCAGTATGAGAAGGGGTAGTCTGAGCTGCTGCAGGGGTAGTCTGAGCTGCTGTAGGTGCAATCTGAGTTGCTGCAGTTGGGAAAGCTGGTGAAACTTGAGAAGAATGTGTATGCTGAGGTGCTGCAAAGGCAGTTTGAGCTGCTGCAGTTGGGAAAGCTGGTGAAACTTGAGAAGAATGTGTATGCTAAGGTGCTGCAGGGGCAGTCTGAGCTATTGCAGAGGAAGATAGGAAAGGTGAAGTTGGAGAAGGAACATGTGTTTGAAAGGAAGAATTGGACTGGTCTGAGGGAGACCAAAAGAAATTAAGCAATTGTGGTACTGAAGATGAGGCAGAGACAGAAGAATAAGAAGACTGAAAAGGAAAAGAGGATTCATCAAAGACCACATGTCTAGAGATATAGACTCTTCCTGTGGCAGGATCAAGGCACCTATAACCTTTAATAGAAGGTTGATAACCAAGAAACACATAAGGGACAGATTTGGTTTGAAGTTCATGAGAGGTATAAAGTTTAAGCCATGGATAGCATCTACAACCAAAGGATCTCAAGAAAGTGTAATCAAGTTTTTGTTTGAACAAGACTTCATAAGGAGGGAGATTTTGAAGTTTGACTGTGGGATGTCTGTTAACAAGAAAGACAGCAGTGGCAAGTGCATCAAACCAGTAAGCCAAGGGAAGAGAAGATTGATGCATAAGAGTCACAGTAGTCTCTATGAGATGCATGTGTTTTCTTTCAGCAACACCATTTTGAGATGGTGTATGAGGACAAGTAAGTTGATGCTCAATCCCTTTTTGTTTGAGGAAAAGTTGAAATGGCTTACTCAGATACTCTCCCTCATTGTCACTCCTTAAAACTTGAAGGTGAGTATGAAACTGAGTTTTAACAAAACTTTTAAATTCAAGAAACTTGTCAAACACCTCACTTTTATAATGAAGAGGAAAAATCCAAGTAAATTTGCTAAAATCATCAATGAACAACACATAGTATTTGAAACTAGAAATAGAAGTAGAAAATGAGCCCCAAACATCTGTATGGATAATGGCCAAAGGTTTATTGACAGTGGAATTGGACAAAGTAAAAGGCAACTGATGACTTTTGCTAACACAACAATGTTCACACAGACTGATGTTCTTGTGAGACAAAACTGAAGACTTAGGACCTAAGTGGTAATGAGCCATGATGTGATGAAGCTTCTTGGAAGATGGATGACCAAGTCGAGAATGCCAATCAGGTGAAGAGGAGGCAGCTGAAGGAGCAGAACAAGAAAGACAGACTGATGAAGGAACAGAGGAACCAGCAGAGGATGAAGAGATTAGTGGATAAAGGCCATTGGAGTAGCAACCTTTATACAAAATATTCTGCGTATTCTTGTCCTGAACAAGAAAGAAATCCTTATCAAAGGTAATTGTACAATGATTATCCTTGGTTAACTGATGTACGAAGAGTAAATTTGAAAAACGAGTAGGCACATGCAGCAGTTTGGTAAGATGAAAAAGAAAAGAATGAGCAGGAAGGAGTCCTTTACTAGTATAAGCAATGGGAAGAGTAGAACCATCACCAATAGCCACTTGATCATGACCTTGATACGGTTGATAAAGAAAGAGATTACGTAAATCATTTGTCATGTGGTTAGTGGCTCCAGAGTCAAGAAATCAGTTGGTTTCAGATGAAGATGGTGGAGAGACTGAGGGTGCATAAGCAGAGGATACATAAGCTTGGATGTAACCTGGAGGTACATAAGCTTGGCTGTGACCTGGAGAGGAATTGTAGGATGAAGAGGAAGCCTGAGAGCTCTAAAAAGCAACATCCAACCTACGCCAACAGTCTAGAGCAGTGTGGTTTGCCTTTCCACAGATTTGACAGATTAAGAAGCATTGACTGTGCTGTTTGCAGAGCTAAAGCTAGGTCATGTGTTGTGTGCAGAGCTATATTTGCTTTTCTGAAACTGATTTCGTCCTCCTCTCTGATAGTGACTAGACGACTGACCTCGAAACCTATCTCCATCCCTTCCTCTGAAAGTGCCATTTGAGTTCTTGATATTATTTCTTAACAAATCAAATATAGAGATGATCTATTTATATACAACAGTAAGTAATGGGTAACCTGACCATAACTGCCTAACCTAACACTTAACTACTTGTGGTTAATTCCTAACAAACTAATTACCTCTACCTTATTAACACATGTGCTAGAATGCACTGGTATAAGCTACTGCAGCATGTGGAGCTTGCTGCACGATTGAAGCCTTGGAGCTTGCTGCACGACTGAAGCCTTCTTAGCCGAAGCCTTGGCTTGGGTGGACTGAGTGGCAGGTCTGGCAGGTGGCTTATCAAAATTGTCGCTAAAAATTATTTTTTTTGTGACAATTTTTTATATATGTCGCTAAAAATTGACAATTAGTGACTTTTTTTGTCATGATTTTTATAAATTGTCGCTAAAACTTACAATTAGTGACATTTTTTTATGACAAATTTTTTCCATAAGACCTATTAGACAATAAGTCCACTTATTAGGATCTACACGTAAGTACCCCAAAAATAAATTGTTGATCAATCATCGGAGGAGACAGATATTTCAGTCGCGCTGCCCGAGGATATGTCATCCAAATCATTTTGAATTCGTTCATTTTCACTATAATTTTGTCTTTTTGCAAGCGTATGCATATGATCTCTGAATATCATCAGTACCTCAACCATTTGGGGTGAAAGCCTACTCCAGTAATCGCTTAGGACCCCATCTACCTACACTAAAAGCTATTTTTGAAACAACTGTAGAAATAGAAACGGTTAATATATCACAAGTCATTTGTGAAATCACAGGTCACATAGTTTTATTTTGTTTCTACCATTCCAAAATGTCCAAATCATCGAAATCATCCACTGACGAACTTTCCAAATAACGTTGTAATTCAGAATTACTTACACTTGTATGTTGAGATATTCTTCTATTCTTTATTGTTAAAAAAATACTTAATTTCCCGTCTCGAGATGAGACTGCTGGTGTAATGTGTGTAGATGTATTTACAGATACAGTTACCTTGTATTCTTCAAATAATCTGTTACATGTTTGCATAATAGGGGCAAACTGTGTTTGATCAACGAAAAGACGTTCTAAAAATTTTTGTAAACCAATTTCTTTATACCTACGATCAATTATTATGGCTAAACCTAATAGATGAGGCAAATGATCAAAATATTTATTAAATTTTGCTTTCATTGAAGTAATAATGGTTACATAATATTCATTATCTATATATTTTACGAAAACTTTAATTATTTTTGCTAGCATATGTGAAAAAAAATAGTGAAATGGGAATATATATATATATATAAGAAAATAATTTTGTTGAAATATCAAAAACTTTTAAAAAAATCTTTATACAACGCTACTTGGCGTCAATTAAGTTTTGTGGAAGTCAATACTCCTCCTATTGATATTGTTGCAAAAAATAAATATATTATTCTTCTTTATTTACAAGCAAGTTTTAACATATTATATGTTGAATTTCACCTACTATTTACATCTAAAATTAATTTTTTCAATAACATATTTTCTCGTTGACAAATTTTTCTATATTCCGAAATTTGATTAGCAGAAGACATAATAGTAACAATTGTATTTTTTATTACAAGTACAAAAGCCTCATATACATACATAGCTTCTTTAACAATCAAATTTAAAATATAAGTACAACAACGAACATGAAATAAATCACCATCAACAAGTAATTGTAAAATTGATTTTAAATAGGCTACAATTTGATTATAATATGTTGCATTATTATCTAAACTAATCGTAAATATTTTATTTTCGTAAAGTCCAGTCATATAATACATTTCTTATTTCCACACTAAGCGAATGACCAGTGTATGAAAGTTTAACTAATTTAAATAAAATAATTCTTTTATTTAATTTCCAATCATTATCAATAAAATGTGCAGTGCTACATTGATATTCAAAACCATTATTTGACTACAGATTAGATGTTAAACAAACTCTTCCATTCAAATTTTTAAAGATATCAAAGAATTCACTTTTAACATCCTCAAATTTCTTTAAAATCCTATTTCTGGTAGTATTTTTTAAAAAACTTTGATATTGCGGTGCAAAACTTTTGTGAATCATTTCAGTAAAATCGAAACTACAGAATTTTGTGCACGTATAGGATCATATAAAAATGTTTACAAATTACCAGTTGATGCAGCCCCTAATTGCATTTGACTTCGAACGTCAGGTTGTTGACTTTGTAAATGTTTGTTAGCATGTCTTTTTAGATGACTAGTACCCCCTGCAGATGCAGCACTAAGTAAATGTGCATAATATTTACATTTTGCTTTAAATGTAATTGTACTATCAGAATTATTTATAGATATTTTTTCAAAATGTTCCCTAACACTACTACTTCTGTTCCTAGATGATGATCCAACTGTTGGGAGAGGAATATTACAAAGAGAAACAACAAATTCATGTTGTGTAGTATATGTATCAATATCGACAAAACATTATGAATATTAGGATCTATAGTAATGTAAGTAAAGCAATATTAATATAAAAACTAACAATGAATTTAAATAATGTGTCAATACAATGAGTAAATAACAATAGAGCAAAACACCAATAAATCCCAAATTTTAATTTGTTAAACCATTTGGTCCTATCTTTTATTTTGTAGACTGATAAGTCCTATTTGAATGTCAATTACGTATATACCCATTTATTTAATACATAATTTTTTTTTATGGAGGGCAAATGTAAGTTTTTATTGATGTTGTAATGGCAAAAATACCCAAAAACTTTACTATAGGCTTTTTTATGATTTCCCTCCTTTCCGAACATCAACAACGTCAACTACATCATCAACATTAACCACATCATCAACATTAGGAAACATCAACTACATCATCAACATCATCACCATCAGCAAACATCAACTACATCATCAACATCATCAAATATCATAAAAAATCAGCAACATCATCAAAACATCATCAACATCAACTACATTATCAAACATCACCTACATCATCAACATCGTGAATATCATCAAAATCTTCAAACATCAACTACATCATCAACATCATCAAACATCAGCAACATCAACTACATCATCAACATCGTGAACATCATCAAATATCAACTACATCAGCAACATCATCAATCATCATCAAAAATCAGCAACAACATCAAAACATCTTCAACATCAACTACATCATCAACATCATGAACATCAGGCAAAGCCAGCAAAAGAGGTGATCACAAAGAGTAACAATTAGATCTTGGGCTAAGTCAAAGCATATATTGCATTAGAAATTACCAGCATCATTATTGTTACCATTGCTGCTTGAGCAAGAAGGACTTTGGGGTGGCCTGTTGGTTGATTCCCCAAATCCACTTGCCATCTCTGAACCTCAAAACCTCAGATTCCCTATAAACCATATAAACCCCAAATTAACAACAACCTTAAAAATATATATATATTCATGAAATCAAGAGCAACAAATTTCTCAAAAACTACAAATACAGAGTCTAACAAACCTTCAATGCTCTGGCGGATGGCGTAGATTTGGGAGATATGGCCACCGCCCTTGATACGGATGCGCATGTCGACGCCGGCAAAATGTTGGCGGCCGAGGAGGAGGATGGGCTTGTAGGCCTTGTAGCGAAGAATCTCAGGCTCCACCAACTCGACGGGACAGTCGTTGATCTTAATCAGGCCACGGCCGTGCTTGCAGTAAGTGACGGTTACGGCCGGTCTTCTTTCGGCCGAAGCACTGGACGGACTTTACTGGAGGAGCTGCCATTGTTAGAGAGATTAGGAGACCTGCAAAATGAAATCAATAGGGGTAAAAATGTAAACTCCGTATACAATATATCAAAAACATATATCATACCAAAAATAAAAAGGACTAAATGGTTTAAAAAAAAACACTCAGGACTAACAAGAGCAACATTTACCAAAATGAGATTTATGAGTAATTTTTCCATAACAAAATAATAAATATATGTTCACAAATAATTAATGAAAAAAATGAGTAACTAATAAATTTAATAAATTAATTAATGTTACCGAATGGCGAATGCGATACAGAAATTAGCTTCTTCTGATAAAACTTTCTTGTTGCACAATTACAATTGCCACTTAGGGATGATAGTTCAAAATTAATTAAGAGTTGAGAGAGATTGAGAGTTTAAGAAAGATTGAGAGAGTTTAAGAGATAATTATTTGTGAGATTTATTTTGAAAAAGGAAAGATATTTATAGTAGTTTGAAATGTTGAAGTAAATGTATAAATTAAAAAAATATATATATTACCATTGTATAAAATGGTAATATGACCGTTAAATTTTTTTTTTTTTTTTTTTAAGTCTGCAGAGGTGCAAACATTTTTTTTTTTTTTTAAATTGCAATTTGTAACTTCATGTGGCATATAGAGTAATGTGTCACATAATGCAAAGGAAGGGCAGGCACTAGCAGGGGGTAGGGCGGGGAACTCGGTAGCAGGTCACTTTTTGACGATTTATTTATTTATATACTTTTTCTTTTTCTTTTTGATTGTAACTTTATTTTTTTTTTCCATTGTTTTGTTTTGTTTTCATTTTTGTAATATCAAGTTTTTATTTTTATTTTTATTTTTTAATTATTTAACCGCAGTAAGTTGTTTTTTATTTTTTTATTTTTTTGAAATTTGACCTTTAGCAGCGAGAGGGCCCAGTGGACTGGGTCGGGCTGGGGCAATAGGTCGGGCTTCAAATGAAAGGCCCAGACCCAGGCCCAAGTCCAAGGTATTGGGCTGGGCTCAAGCCCGAGCCTAACCGGGTAGAAACAGGACAGGCCCACTCGGGTCTCAGGCTGGTCTCGGGCCACCCACGAGTCTCGGGCTATTTTTACACTCCTAGGTTAGGCTAGACCAAAAGTATAATTCTCAAACCCAACCCATTTATTAATTAGACTGAAAATATCAACCCAGCCCCATGGGCTAAATTTATATTTCCAAACCCTAAAAAAATAAGGTTGGACTAGGCGAGCCAGCAGGTCGATGCCCACCCTCGGTTTTAATCCCCATGTTAGGTTTGGACAGATGGAATAGGTTGTTTTGGGGTTTGCTTTTTTTTGGTTTTTTTTTTTCTTCTTATTTTTGTTTTTAGTGAATTTTAAAAAAAAAAATCAAAAAAATTTAGGTTTCTAAATTCAACTCGACAAGATGAACTGGAATATTATTTTTTTAAAAAAAAAATTCCAAAAAAAAAATCTAGAAAAGGCAAAAATAAGAATTTTTTTTTTTGCTTATTTTGGCTTTTTGAAAAAAAAAATTGAAATTTTTTAAAAACAAATATACTTTTTAGATTCATCTCCACAAGACAGACCGGAAAAGTAAAAAAATTTACATAATTTTGAAAAAAAAAATCACTGGAGAAAAAGAAAATTCAAAACAAGAGATGGCTTTTTTTTTTGGGTTGTCAAAACCATATCCTAAGTACATTAAAGTAGCACAAAACAAAATAACTAGTAAATTATAATTTTTACTCTTTTAACTTTTATTTAAATTTATTTTGGCCCTTTACCTTCTAAATGTACCAATTAAATCCTTGAACTTTAACTCATATTTTAATATGATTCACCTGGCACTCTACTATTTAAAAATTAAATAAAAATTGAAATATGTGGACCGAAGAAAAATTTAAGTGAAAGTTAAAGATTAAAATAGTGTAATTTGCCTTATAATTTTTTTAAAAAACTTTCTAATACACTTAAAATGTGTTCGCATGTGAGCTAGTTTAAAAAAGGGAAAAAAAAACCTCATGTGGGCTCTTTGTCTAATTTTTCAATGGTGAGTAACAAAAAGATTATATTTAAGTACGAGTTCTCAAAAAGAAATCTTTATTAATTAATATCTAGATATTATTTTCCAAGTTCTCAAAAAAAAAAAAAAGTACAAGTTGAACTTTGTGAACTTCATTGTTATAATTAAAAATGAGAAAAACACAAAGCAAAATTTTGATTTATTCTAAAATAAATCAGAAAAAAGGTATGCTAATGGAAAGTTACCAACACATTGGTTGACTATGGCATGCCTTCATAATTCCATACATGCATGATCATCTTCAATTTCATTAATATTACCAATAATCATAATTTAGTAATAGTTGGTAACAGCCTTGGAAATGTAACAAGTGTTTGTGGCCACTTGTCAAGTAATGCTTTTAGTGTAAGTTACATTGATCTTGAGATTTAGAGAAAATATATTAAATTTACAAATATGTATTTTTTTCAGTATTTATGTGCCATGGGATATGTTGAGTTGTATGCTCAGTACTTTTCTTTCATGTATCATTTATTGTTTGTACTAATTTCTACATCAATGAACTTTTTTTTCCCAATTTAAAACAAGAAAATAAAAATGAATTGAATCATGAATTGATTGTGAAGTGATATGTATTGCAATTCAATCAATATTTGGATGTGATTTTCATTTTCATTGATATAGTAAGATGCGTTGATATTGAGGAGGCGAAAAATTTGATACGTATCAATTAATACAATACATTCCGTGGACACACTACATTAGGCGAATATTTAAAAAGCATATGGATGTTTGTGAAATTCTTAGTAATCACAGTTGGAGTGTCCAATGCTAACATGCCCTCAGACATTTGGCTCCAACACAATAAAAAGAGCAAGAGCAAAGAATTTTCAGATGGTCACTGGGGTTCTGTATTTGTCGTTGCTCTGTGGAGAGCATGGAAGGATAGGAATTCTGTGGTTTTCAGACAAGAAGAAAGCAATGCTTAAGAAACTATGAGACAGATCCATCACCAAACTACAGAAATCCACCAGGCTTTCCAAACTGACCAATTCACAGGTGATACTTTATTTTATACAACTAATTGGTGTCCTCCTTATGCAAGGAAAATAAAGCTCAACACAGATAGATGCTCCAAAGGGAACCCTAGTCCTGCTGGGTATGGTGGTCTATTCAGAGATGCTAGAGGAGCATGGATTTTTGGATACCATAGGAAATTGGAGACAGCTACAAGTGAGGAAGCTGAGCTTTGGGGAATTTACAGAAGCCTCACCACTATCTTGGAGAAAAGCATGCAAGATATTACAATTGAGACAGATTTAGAGCAGGTGGTGCTAAACATCAACCCCACCACTCTCAGCAACTTTCCCTATAGAGCCTTGCTCAAAGACATCAAATTTCTCATGCATAGATGCAACTGGGCTGTTACTCACATCCTCAGGGAAGGAAACAAGTTTGTTGATGGTCTTGCAAACATTTTTTCTTTTTTAGGACGAAACACACATAACATTAATAATTATAACAGTTTACATTAATTGCCAGCTCATGAGTTGATTTAATTACATTCATGCCTACTTTAATAATACTAGGAAAATGAAAAAACTTGCTAAAATATAATATATCACTAATGGTGGACGCCACCTGCCAATCCACTTCAGTCCCCTTATACTGTAGTAACCTTTCCAAAACTGGCAATCCGTCTTTATAGTGACCTTTAGTAACTGTTGCCCGACCGCCCATCGAATAGCTTCTAAGCATGCTTTAGTTTCAGCCATCAATGGAGATAGTGAAGACTGAATTGCCATTTCTCTATGGGCTACTTCTTGATTGTTGTCATTTAAACAAATCCCATCTGCTCCTGCAATCAACTCATTTGATCCCCAAGACCCATCAAGCATGAGTGTGAATCATACAGAGAATCGGGTAGTTTTAGACAACCCCCAAATGAAATTACAAGCCTGCTAATCGTGGACATAGTTGGGGCTTCTTGTGAAGGGCCTAATTCTGTTTGGCCCTCTTTTGCTTTGTTTGTGCTTTTCCTGTTGTCTTTGAACTCTTTCCTTTGAATCAAAAAACAAAAAAATAGACGGGTAGACGTTGCCCTTGAAGTCTTGCATTGTCCTAAAATTAAACACAACAGGATATCAGTTTTGGTTGGCCCTTTTTTGTCAGTCTTGTACTATTGTTTAGCTTCAACATCTGAAGATATATTTTGATACTTTACAAATCCTTAATCTTTAGTTTAGCTCATTTCTTTCCTTTCATATCTTATTGTAATTAGTACGAGAGCTTGTAAAAGCAAGACCAAGTTTGTATATATAGTATGTTTGCGAGTTTTCAGGTTCAATTACTAATTGAAAGGGGAAATGTAATGTATACAAATTTTCTGCGAATATCAAAAATTTTATTTGAAATCCGAAGCATATTATATCATTGCTTGCATGGTGTATGCTTTTCTTATATGTGAGCATACAACTCAACATATTTGTACACCCTATGATTGTGCTTTCAATGGAGCTCAACCAAGGTCAGATGACTGACTTATGTGAGCTGATTAAAGTAAGAATAGCACTTTAAGTGAAGGCTACATCAGCAAATGGAGTCAGGCTCAGTCAATGATCTGATCTTCAATTTGCAGCAGTGTAGGCATGGTGCTGGCTGGGGCTTGAGACTTTGCCCTGTTCCTCCTCCAATTCTGGGTTTTCTGCTTTGCTGGGGGTATATGCACATGATTGGACAGGCATAGGGTGCCAACATAGATGGAATGCTATGCTTTTGACAATGATGCAGAATTTGTTCCCACTCCTTGTATGTTCTTGCTTTGCTTTTGATTAATATAATTTCTTTTTCCTCTGGCTGATCCAAAAAACAAAAAAAGAAACACAGTTTTCTATGGCAGTAAAAGATTATACCAACAGAGTGAGTAATCTCATTCGACAGGAGCTTCTATCATCTGCTTCTGTAGTACAACAACAATGATCGAGAATGATTGGTGTGTTTGTGTTTGTGTTTTTATTTTTTGTGTTGCCCATATCACAAATTCGCAGTACTCACACTTGCTTTTGCTTTCTCTAATAAGGAAAGGGTGTCATATTGTATACTTTTGGGAATATGTGATATGGGAAACACTAAAAAAACATAAACAAAACAAAGTAAAAGAGGAAACTGTAGAAAGCAAACCAGGCATTAAAGCATTCTAAATAGTCTTCATATTCCCACTTTTTTCCTATTTTAAAGATTTAAACACAAAAGAATTTACAGTTTTCTCACTACCTATAATTAAAAAATTATTCTGTCTCGTTCCTCATCTTTTTCTCAAATGAAGGAGAGGGAAGAAAGCTTGGAAAAATATTCTTAATAAAAATGATAAATAAAAAATAATTTTAAAATATTTAAAATATATAAAGAAAAAATAAAGAGTACTGTTGGAGATAATAATTAAAAAAGTGATTCTCTAAAATAAGAGACACTTTCCAACTAAAATTTGAAAGAAAAAAAAAATTAGGAAGAATTATTAGAGATGCCCTTAGAATATCAAAGAGAAAGGAATATACTTACAGTGATTTCTTTTACCTTGCTTTTCTCTTTTGAGAATAGAAGGATGTTTGGAATCAGTTGTTGGGTCCCCAAAGGGAAGGAGTGAGGCTGCCAGAGCATGACCTAGCTAGGGTTAGTTTCTCCTCTCTTCTCCCTCATACTTGTACTCTTTCCCTCTCTAAGACTAACCAAGGCTAGATCATGCTGGCAGCTTCACTTATTCCCCTCCAGACTTTACACCACTTGCCCAAAAAAATAGGTCAACTTGCTGCACATAAACCCTATATGACACTCCTGCAATGGCTACTATGGATGTCATTTGTGATGGATTTTATGATGAAAATGTAAAAAAGACTGACCTTTAGTTTCACACAAACACAGAAAATTAAGAACAAATGATCCTGGAAAAAAAATCTCTTCTCCAGTGTATAAAAGAAAGAGGGCCAAAAAAACTTTTAAAAAAATATCTTCAATAAAAGATTTTTTACTTGCCCAAGACAAAAACCCTAGAGTTTTTTAGGGGAAAAATCTTTGAAAAATAAAGGAAACATCACAGATAGAAAAAACAATGATTACAAGATATGAAACATATAAAATAAAATAAGAGAGCAAGAGAGAAGAAGAAGAAGATGATCATGGAAATATAATAAACATGGAAAATAAATACTAAAAACAAAAATCAAGAAAGGAGGAGCCCAGAATAAGGACTTTTGAGTTGAGGTGGTTTGCAAGAAAGGAGTTAGGTTTTGTGGTTATTTATAGTGTGGAGGATAAGAGACAGAAATTGATAAAGAGATACAAAAAGACAGCTCTGTGTGTGTGTGGAGAGAGAGAGAGAGAGAGAGAGAAGAGTTAAAGGTCTACAGGATCATGCAGGTTGTAGAAGAATAGCTAGCTAGGGCGGCATGGCAGGGTGCGCGAAGGGCTCCAATCTTCTGACTGTTCCTCTTCAGCAATAAAAATGGGAATTCAATTATTGGGTTGATTTTTAATTTGTTGACAAGTTATATCGGTGGTTTTTTATTTTGTTTCTTATATTATTTTAATTTTTAAATTTTTAATTGATTTAATTTTTATTTTAAATTTTTAATTTTGTTAATTTAATTCAATTAATAACGGCGTTAGAAATTTTGACAAAAAATGATCACTAGGTATACTGATCAAGATTACTATTTTGCCTCTCTAAACATGATATATGTTGACAGATGTAATTAATTTGATCAAATTGAGACCTAGTTGAGATTGTCGAGACTAACTCTGATGCTTAGTGCTCTCTCTTGCTTTGTTGATGTTCTTTGCATGTATTTTGTTCATTGCATCAATAAAGTTTTTTTTTGTTGATCAAAAAAATTTTTTTTTGATCAAATTGAGATAATAGAAATTTTATGATCAAAATCGAATCAATTAAAATTACAATGATTAAAATAATACAAAGGTCAAAAGTATATGAAATACTGATGTAATTTGTCTTTAATTTTTAAGAATATATTTTAGTTTTTTTTTTCCAATTATATTTATTATTGATTTTTTATAAATAAAAAACGAATGGAAAAATTAAAATTGGATGTGAATGCACGCAGAATTAGAATTACGGACACCATTTGCAGAAACTCTCACCAACTCTTAAATACCATTTAAAGAGAAAATATATATATGTATATATTACACCTCGTAAATTTTGGGTTAAGTGCTTGCATATGATTGTGCTTCTTTTATGATGCCAACTTAGTTGAGATTGTGAATGTTAGCTATGATACTTATGCACTTCCCTGATTTGTTGATGTATCTTTGCATGTAATTTGTTTTTTTCATCAATAAATCTTTTCTTTTGCTGATAAAAAAAAAAAAAAAACCTTGTCAAAGCATACTTTAACTATGGAAATTTGCATATGATTAGTCTTACACAGTATGCTAACATAGTTAGGATGGAGTGTCTAAATGGCATGTGTATCCCCATTTTTCCTTCGCAGCCCACTCCGAAAAACTATTTTTTCATTCATCAAACTGATCAATACTGTTAAACATTTTCCCCAATTCATTAAATTATTCAAAAATTTAAAAGCAAAATTGGAAATGCAATTGTGATGATGGTCCTCTATTAACAATTTTATGGTATGCGAAGCCATGATTTTAATTGAAGGGACAATATTAAAATAATGGTCCTAAGCGCAGCTACCTTGTCCTTTCCCATTCATAATGCGCTTTTCCCTCGATCATCAAAATATGAGTAATGTTAGTAACCTCAAATATTTTATCAAATGTCTCATATAGATATAGGATCTACATGGGACTCACATGGTGTAGGTCTCATACTCATATGAGACATTTGATAAAACATTTAGTAAAACATTTGAAATTCTTAATATTTTTCAAACAATATATTGATCTCATTTAAATTCGTGAATTCTATTATTTTGCACTAATTACTTTTGATCACACATATCGGTCATCTTTATTTGGATAGACATGATCCAATATTTGGTTAGAAAATTTTGGGGTTTGGATATAATATCCCCACACGAGGGACTATTGAATCTCAAAAAAGAATGGGCTATAAAATGAAAAACTAATGAGAACTTCGGACTAATTAGTTAAATTAAAAATTAATAAGATTTTGTTAATCTCTCTTTATAATCTTACGTCAATCCAAACATAATATATAATACACATTTTAAAGAGATTGATAATCATAAAACTAACCGTCCTAGATATGCTAATCTCATCTAATTTAATTCACCCAAACAAACATAGCCGTGTTGTTACGTGTGTGAGCAAATTCAAACTTGATTGGTTAGTTGGTTGTTGGTGAGATGAGAGGGGTATGTATGTAATAATAAGTAAAGAAAAATGGTTTGGAACTCTAATTTTTGAGCTCTAAGGTAGTTCTAATGAGTTGACAGTGAGCTCCACTCACAGTGATATGATGTTTTGGTCTTGGTTTGTTTTTCTTTTATTTTTTTTATTCATTGTCATGTCATTAATGTTCTATTAGAACACCAAAATTAGTGGTATGAATCATCGATAAGTAAATGCATGAATGAATACTAAATAGTGTGGAGTGTAGGGAGTGTAGAGTCTGTGTATGTATGCAGTGTGGAGTGGTCCTGTTGCTTTCCATAGTGTCCTGTGTTGAAACACCTAATCTTCTTCAGTCTCTTTCTTTGATTTTGCTAATATATTTACAATCAAATTTAATTGCTACTCAGCTATGCTTCAGCCACCCAGTAGTACTGAATTCATCAACCACACCAGCACCAGCTCAGCTTCTGCACTCACTATTTATTGTTATTTTTGGCTTCACGTGCATTTAGATCACCATTATACGGTTCGTGTATTTCCCTCATTATTAATTTGTTTTGAATTTTATATTTTTAATAATTTTATAGAGTGTCAGAGTTAAGTTTTGAGTGGTTGCTCAAAATATGAATTCTTTGCACTATATCAAAACGACGTCGTTTTGTGCAAAGAGACAAAAAAGGGGAAGAGGTGAGATTTTTGTCCTGTTTTTTTGGTTTTCTTACTCCAAAACATTGTTTTTGTGTACAGCGATCTAAATTCGATTTCTTCTGAGTCAAGTCTCTATTCTGAGTCTATTTCTCTAGACTCCTATTTATCTATCAGGTACAAAATAGGTCATAAATGTAGAAAAGTCAATGCAAAATTAAAACTTTTGATTTGAATTGCAAGAATACTAATTTTGCATCTCATGAAGTACATTTGAGGCATAAATTTATCAACATTATTTACTAAGGGTGTACTTAATTGAACTTATAAAAATGAAATAATAAAATAAAAAAGAGAATGGAGTTCATGAAACTATTATTTAGATAAAAAAAGGTTTTAAATGGCAATTAGAACAAGAATCCGTTGTCGTCCAGCGGTTAGGATATCTGGCTTTCACCCAGGAGACCCGGGTTCGATTCCCGGCAACGGAATTTTACGTTTTCTCACTTCAAATGTTGGAAACTTCACAGAAAATATAATTAGTTTCATGTTTTTTATGTAAATTACATTGGCCACCCAGGTTTTTTGTTTTTAGATAGAAGGTCTCCCTCAGGTTCTTAGGTTATTTTTAATTATTTATTAATATTTTGTTAGTCGCATTAAATGGAAAAAATATTTTTTTTTTCTAAAATATATATTTATATTTGTATTAATTTTAATCATTTAAACCTTATTAAAAGAGAAGTCAATGTAATCATGTTAAAAGTATAAAACTAACTGTATTTTTTTTTTTTTTAATTTCAAAAGGAGTGTAATTTTACCTTATACTTTAATATATATTTCTGGTCCTTTTTTTTTTTTAATATACTTTTGGGTCATGTATTTTTATTGTTCAAAAATGTTTATTAGATATGGCAAATGAACTATAAGGATCCACATCAACCTTAACAAATTATTATTTTTCGGCTAAATGTAATTTAATAAACCATGAAAATACCGCTCCATCAACCTCAATAAATTAATTTTATAACTAACTATTATCTATAATTACTACATTACCTCGAAATTTGTCAGGGACATTATTCTTTAGCTATTCAATTTTTATTTTTTTTGGATAGATTTAAACCCATTATGTTTTGATTTTTTTTAGAAACTGTTCATTGAGAGAATGGATAAAATGTCAATGCATGGATGATATAATTATCACACCCAAACAAACTTTTTTTTTTTTCTTCAGGAAAGCATAAAATGCATCAATATATTAATGAAAGAGATAAGGAACAACACAGCGAAAACATCATCACAAGATGGGATTTAAAAATTGCACGACCAACATACTATCACCATTAGTAAAGAAAGCTTCACTCAGCAACATCTACGAGCACCTGTACAAGGGTTAGAAAAGGAATATACCATACCTTGCAAATCAAATGACCAATGAGGATCACCGGCTTGAGGGAACTCGAAAAATGCTTGAATCTTCCCAATTATCTTCTATGCAATACTCGCCTTTTCGCTCACTGTGATCGTTGCTTTGAGAGGATTGAATAACTTCCATTGAAGTTAACGCTGCATTCAAATCTTTGCTGTGCATTCAAGTTAACACTGCATTATCTTTAAAATATAATAATAAGTTGACACTGCAGTCATACAAACAAAAAAAGCAATTAACCATTTTGAAACCTTTAAATTAACAGTCATTTCTCAGCTGTTTGTGTTGCTAGAACAGTACACCAGGAACATTTCAAACCCAGAAAATTTTCTATTTTATGTATACATGACACGAGAGAAAAAGAGAGAGAGAGAGTAATGAATGTTCCACAACAAAAAATAAGCAACAGTTGCCTCATTGCACTCGGCACAAAATAAATCTAATCCAGAAGGCACACACAACCAGTAATTCTATTCGACTTCCAATCTAACCGGGTCAGTTTCACCAATCGTTCCACTACTCAGAACACTTCTCTGCAGCTATACAACATCACACACTATCATCTACCCTATATTATATACACACAAGAAAAACCAGTAAACCGACATCTCCCCTGCAAAAATCAAAAACCCATCTCCGTCAAATCATTTATAATGCAAAACACACACCGCCTTCTCATCTACAGCAAGTCACATGCTTCATCCACAAGGCAAGTGTATCCAGGAAAATCTCCCACTTCACATCTTTTTACAGATACCAGAAAATTCTTGTCATTCATTTTCTTTACCTGTCTCAGTTCGAAGCTAGCTCCGTTGTCTTGCTTTCCCCAACTATGGTAGACACGTAGGCTTTCGGTATAAAAAAAATCAAAAGCCGGCCCAACTAGACAACGACAAGAATATAAAAACCTCGTATACAAATTCCCTCAATTATCGCCCCTGACTAAGCGAACCTCTCAAGCTCTCGTCTGGTAGCGTCCACGAGAGCAAATGCCCACCAGAATCCCCACTCAACAACTGCTTCAGATCACTTGTAAGGTGAAGGGCAGTAACTGGATGCTTGTGAAACTTCAAAACCTTGTGAAGGACCAACCTGTACTCGGGTGTTTTATCGCCCAGCCCTAAAACTCCTATCAAATGGTTTGTTCCCTTGCTTTGGGCAATCCTCTCATCAGAGCAGTGAACCATTTGCCAGACCTTAACAGCTCCACTCTGGTGACCCGTTACATACCAGTTTGTGTCCAGCCAATCAGAAAAAGTGCAACTAGTCACCGAGAGAATGAAATCAGATGGAAGTTGGGACGTGTTAATCACCGCGAGGCAGTCACCATTGATGCTCCAACCAGCAAGCATAACGCCAGCAGCAGTCACTATTTCCCCAGTTAATTCGTTAACATAGATTGCCGAAACGGGTGATGGGAACTCAGGAAGTTGCCTAACAAAAACCAAAGAGCTGAGGTCCCATAAAATAACAGTACAGTCGTCCGATCCACTCACAACCATCATGTAAGGCTGGACAACACAAAGGCATGTGATTCTTCCCGTGTGGCCACAAAGTGCCTTCTCCAACTCCAGATGGCGAAGAGCACGTGGTCCATTTTCACTAATTCTCCAGACACAAACCAAACCCTCGTCAGCCCCGGTAACCAGAATCTGACCATTGTGGCTGACACCAACACATTGGATCTGGTTGCCTCCATGAAGATTCTCATGAGTAGAGAGGAGTTTGTCTTGATCGTAGCTCATAAATCTCAAGCTCCTATCTGGGAAACCCCATGAAACATATTTGGTATGTGTTTTGGGTTTAAGCAAGCTATTTGTTCCTGCCACAAGAATTTTCTCATTGACAGTAACGATCTGAGCTATGGAAGATGAGCTCTTACGAATCTCATGAGGAACCAGATGAGTACAGTGTTTGAGTGGATGGGGAGGAAGCTTTCTATCAACTCGCCTTTTGACATGTGGTTTGAGGAATAGTTGCTTCGGTGTTTGCCCAAAGTGATTGATTTGTGCTAGAATGGAGGCTTTCATTGCAGGATCTGTAACAGAGTCTATGTCAACACTCCCTTCATATGTATAATGAAAGAAAACGTTCACAGCTTCTTCGGCAGCCTGTCAATGACAAAGTAGGTTTTAGAAATAAAGACGCACCATAAAAAGAACCAAGAAATGAATATAAAGGCACAATATCCCACACCAACCGTGGGATAACCAATGACTGACTGGGCAAAACATTCACTTTATTCAACGACCCAACATAACACGTGAATAAACATCAAAACATATATATACATATATATATATAGAGAGAGAGAGAGAGAGTGTGTGTGTGTTTTAAGGTAGAGCATCTAATTTAAGAGTATACATTATATAAGGTGGCACATCAAGGTTTGGGATTTGAATATGTGACAATGGCAGCTTAGATGAGATGAGAGTAAAATCTACAATCATGAAGCTTATATGATTGCTTTTGAAAATTAATATTTTCTCTGTCGCCATTATGGGAAACAAAAAGAGATTAAAACTGTGTGTCCTATAACAGATGCAAATTAGAAGGGCAGTCTAAGTGTTTTAGATTTCATTTCTTTCACTGCAACTTCACCCAATCCAGCAGAAAATAGAGGAAAACATCATCAAGAAGGAATATAAAGGAAGAAAAGAGATCATATTTGCAGAGGCTAGTTAAGAACACACAAAATATCAACAATCAATACAATTTGATGGATGAAGGGATTGCAGATTCTGAATGCACTTATGCTCTATTTGGTTCATTGGAATGGGATGGAACAGAAGGAAATGATCATTCCATAGAATGGTCATTCCTTTGGCTCCCTTACGGAATGATCACTCCCTTACAAGGGTGAGTGATAATTCCATTTGTAATATATTTTTATTATTGCTTAGCCAACCAAAGATGGGAATGGACATTTTGATATAATGATCATTCCATTCCACCCTGTTCTAGTGAATCAAACACTACCTTGAACCAGTTGAAAAGGGCTCAGTAAATTAGAATACAATTCCAGAATTAAAAACCAGAACAAGTGAAGATTAGATTGCTTGTCAGATTGTAAGTGACACTCACCTTCCCTCTCTGTTTATATCCAAAGATCAGGTCTATCCAGTGATGAAGATTTTCTGAAACATAATCAGATTCCAATGCTTCCCTGTGCTTCCTGATAAACTCTCTACAACTGCCTTTAGCCCAAGGAGGTAACACGACATCACCAACCTGGAAAAACCACCCACATGAATTAAGTTTGTAGTTTGAAAAGAAAGGAAATTGGTAAATAGGGAAAAGAAAAGAGCAGAAAAAAAAAATTTGTTGGTGGGAACAAATTTTTTTTTTTTTCCAAACAACAGACCATCATAAGATTAGAGACAAATCAGAGGGGGCGAAAAAAGAAATAGTAAATCACATTGACCACCCCTGAGGTTTAGAAAAATATGATCAGCCCCACAGATTTGGTATAATTACAGTGACCTCCCTTTTAGTAAAGTTGAAACAGCCTAAACTAATGCAAATGATGTGTAGTCAAAGCGATAATCAAAGTAAATTATACATTTTACTGTAAAAGAGATGACAACATCATTTATTCATCCATACAACTAACATTTACTGATGAAAATCAGGCTAAGTATTGCATGAATTAAAACCTCAAGGGAACCCAACATAATTATGCTAAAATTGTGGAGGCTCAATGTATTTTCTCCAAACCTCAAGGAAGGCTAGTGTAATTCACCCAAAAAGAAAATAATCATAAAGCAGTTAAACTTTTAAGTAACCTAAACAAACCTTTTCTCCTGATTGTTTCTCTCCCAAGTCAAGATTGAAACGATTTTCCAGGAACTCTGGCATATAGAAGAATTCTGGAATCAATTCCTTTACATCTGAAGTATTGCCCTTGCCAGCAGCACTTAACCATGTATCTCGTACACTATTGAAAAGACGATCAGCATGGTCAAACTGTCCTCCTTGCAGCTTCTGATTCTCCATACTGAATGGTGGCAAGCGTAGAAGATAGAAGAGAACAATCCCAGCACTAGAGTAATGAGAACCATAGTGAAATTTAGGAACCTCTGGATCATCCCATGTCTCATACCTGAGATAAGAAACAAATTGAAAAAGGGCAAAAGTATTTAAGTTAAATAAACCACCCAACCGAAAATATATTAAGAGCATGCAAAGCAAACTACTGGACAGGAAACAAGCGAGAAGTCACGAAGCTGAATGAGGGCAAACCTTTTCTTGAATTCTTCTTCCCCATCTAATGTTTGACAACCCATTGGCTTCTCAAGTGTACGGAACGTTTTGGGATCTGACAAGTCCAGATTTTCACTCTCATAATCTGCAAGAACCCAAGGAAACACTGGATACTGGGTTAGATCACTGTATCCACGTCCCGCAAGAGTATTGAGGTGCATGAGGTACTGGAAATTGGTAATTTCTCCATTTTGCCACCTCTTGGAAAAGGATTTAGCTACAATCTTAAAAAGACGGCTACCCTCATTGCTATCTTGCTTTGTTGACCCCGAAATTGTAGTGTCCAACCTGTTGCAAAAATGATTGTTATGAAGTTGAAAATATTTGGTTCTAAATCTAAAAAGCAACAGCTTAATAAGCAGTTGGGCTGAAGACCCCATGCCAAAAGCACATATAAAGATATGACCAGGTATAGTAGATATTGCCAAAACGGAAGCTTAGAAAGAAAATAACCACACACGTGCACGTGAGCATACACAAGCACCTGCACATAAAATTACTGCATAATTCTGGAACCAACACAACAGATCCACTTCTATGGTAGTGTTATTTAAGATATCTCTAAATAGTTACATTTATTATGACCAATGTTATTCTTGTTCACGTATACATTACTTCAGTTACATTACCATATTTTTCTCATAATCTTACCATAACAGAAAGAGGGTGGGTGAGAGTGCATTTGGGACAAGAGAATCAGATGGGTCATGCCTTTCCACAACTATGACATCAAGTTTCAATCAAAATATTATTCCTTAATAAGCTATTTCCAGCAAGTGATATCGACATATTGAGATACATTAGGGGAAAAAACCACCGCTCTTAGTTCTGTTAGGATTCACTCAATCTATTAAGTTCAACAAAAAGTGATCATGTGGCGACTACCAAACACTGGTCATACATAAAAGATTTACAAATTCTTTTTAACATAGTCAACAAAACACAGGTGTCTTGAATGTCTTCTAGAAGCCATGCCAGTGTTCAGCACAATCTCCACACCTCTCTATAAGGGTTTTGCAAGTAACAGTTAATTACAGATCTGCAGTCACAAGGCAAAAGCAGTCACAAGGCAAAAACATCCATCCACACTACTGATAATACATTAACCAACTTAAGCATAGAAGTCAAGAAATGCAGTACACAAGCCAAAAGCCACCTGTATCATTTAGAATTACATTTCCCCTTTCAATTAGTAGTTGCACCCGAAAACTTACAGGTAACATTGGATCTACCAAATTATCTTCAAGGGAAGAGTATGATATATAATTTATTAACACATGCAAAGGAATATATGGCATTAAATATTATGTAGTTGAAATACAATACCATATCAGTACAGTACCATAAGATCCTAAATTTAGCATCAGATGCACAGATTGGAATGGCAGACATTTATATGATATCAATCAAGCACAAAATTCAAACAACAAAAAAAAACGAAAGAAAACAAACAAAAATAAAGAAATAACCAGCTGTGAGCAGCCGGTATATGCCCTTATTGGACTTGTATGCATATTCATAACAAGGAAGCCAACATTCAAAAACTACTATGGCCAACATTGTTACCATATTACCATCCATGGCAAATAAGAAAAAAAGCTACAGTCAGAATAACACAAACTCTGTTATCAGAATCTTACGATTCACGATTCGATTCGCGATTCGATTCACAATTTTTACAAAATCGATACGAATCTATAGGTGAATCTCTCTTTTATCAGAATCTTACGATTCGCGATTCGATTCGCGATTCGATTCAAATTTTTTGCAAAATCGATACGAATCTATGGGTGAATCTATTTTGGAAGTAAATCTCTAGTGAATCACAATCGATTCACGATTCAATTCACTTTTTATAATTTATGTAATTTTTTAAATTATTGTGTCCAACATATTTTCGACTATTTTTTTCTCCATGTTTTTAGTGAAAATGACATAATACAACTTTTAATAGCGTTTAATACCAAAATAACCAACATATATACATAATTTATTGTTATTTTAGTTATCATGAAGTTTTTAATAGAATCCAATCAGATTCAATCAGACCCAACATATTTTTAACCTTTCTTCTCATTTTTTTTCCCTTTAAAAAATCATAATATATCTTTTAAAGATGTTTAAGATTAAAGTTACCTATGAATTATCTATTGTTATTTTATTAAATTGAATATAATTGAATATTACATATGTGAGGTCAGTTATACCTTTGAAAATGTTTTAAGCTTTAAAATAAAATATTCTAAATAATTTTCTCTTATTATTTGCTCACTGTTACTTAGAAAAGTATGTATGCTTATTGTCCAAATATCAATATCATTGTTAATTATTGTTATTTTGGAAATTGATAATTTGTCTATTTGGTTATTATCTTTATTAAGAATGGTTAATAAGAAATATCTGAAAAGAAAAAAAGTAAGATAATGATCTTACATAAGAATCTTTGTTAACTTCTTACCTATTAAACTACGTGATTATCACTCAAAATAACATTTTCATTGATTTAAGTCTAAATATTTCATATTCATAAGATATATTTAACATCTAAATGTGTAAATATATATTTTTAAGTAATTTTAAAAAAGTGACCGAATCTTTACGATTCACGATTCGATTCAATTCGCGATTCGATATAAGGTCATTTCGATTCACGATACGAATCTCGATTTGACAACTATGAACACAAATAAAAAGAAGCCAAAGTGAAGGTTATGATGACATACATGCTGTTTCTTGGCAAATTCATGGCCACCAAATTTTTGAAAACTTCTTCCCTCTCTTTTTTGTGGAAGACCAGGAGGTCATTACATCCATCCATGCTAAATAACTCGATAGCAACAGGACGAAGCTGGTAATCACGCTTCAAAATTTCATGAACACTATTAAGCTTCCATGCGCGCCAAGGATGAGGTACATTACCACTACTACAAACCTTTTCCTTTCCCCATGCACCACCATTATAGGCCCAAGCCCTTCCCCCAACATATGCCTTCACCGTTGTACCCCAGGATGAATTTGACTTGGAATGGGAATCCATACTGCATGAAATATCTTTCTTTACACCCAAGGCCTGATCGATAACAGAGAGGTCATCTTCACATTCCTTTTCACATATGCACCCAGAATCATCAATGTAAAAATTCTCAATTACATACAAGGATAGTTCACCAATCAGAAATAAACCATCATGTTTGTCAAGACCTATGACTCTTTCACAGTTGTATCTGAATTTTATCTTTTCAAGGGGCTCCAGATAAGGTCTAATTAAGTATTCACCATTATCATTTAGTTCCTTATCTAATTTATCATCCATCGCTTTCACTGCATCAATTTTCATTGAAGAAGATGGCCTTGGAGATCCTAAATCAGACCTTCCTTGTGTGCTCTCTGCTTTTGGGACAGATTCTGCTGCGGACTTGGCATCAAATTCAGGAGCAGAATAAAGACTTGCTTCATTTATACTGCTCGCACGGTCATCATTCCACCCAGCCCTACTAGAAGCTACATCTCTAACATCACCTGATTCTTTGAAAATTGATCCATCATAGAGCTCATCATCAAAAGAGTCTTGTTTTATATCATCAGTCAAAAGATTAAAAAACAAATCAGATTCAGCATCAGAAGCATCAAAATCATTCTCATTTTTTTCTTTTGAAAGCTCTTCTACCCCCAATTCAAACTGCCCATTCAGAACATTCTGAATCGTATCAATCTTCAATTTGCACCTTTCAAGTTTTTTCCGCATTCTATATGGACCTTCAATGGGACAAAGTTGCCATTCTATATCTTCATTCACAGAGGATTTAGACATTGGGAAGACACCTCTTTCATGTACAAGTTGTTGGAGATGTGTTTGCCACTTGCTTTCAGCATGAAGTACCCATCCGTACTTATCTTGACGAACCACTCTCAATTCAGTAGACATCTCATCACGAACCACTTCAAGTGCATATCTCCGTTCATTTACCTGCTCCCAGTGTCTTTGGTCTAACTTTGAGATGTCGCGTGATCTTCTCCCTATTTCTCTCTTACGACGACTATCCATGCCTTTTATTCGCACTCCAGGAAACTTTGCCGACCCAGCAATATACTGCACCCACATAATAGCAGCACACTGTTCCAAGACTTTATTAACAACATGATCAGAACTCTGAAACCACTCAAAGAAATCAGATAAACTTCCAGTTAAAAGTCTGTCAAAACCATGCAGAGCATCCAGATGCGGTCCTTGGTTTGGTTTGGACACAAGTAGGTCTTCCAGGGCAGCCCTGCGATGCACCAGAAGATACTTGAGAACATCAACTGCCATGTTCTGCGCATTTCGTCTTTGGTCGCGGAGAAGAGATATTAAATTTATACAAAGACAGCAATTGAGATCAGTATCAATATTGCTGGGACAGAATATTATTCGCCTGTGGGCAACCAATAACTGTAAAACAGTACATATATCAACCCCTGTATCTTCTTGTGAAGAGTATGGGGACAATCTCCTCTTTGGTTCAATTTGCAAACCCATGCATGAAAGAAGATTGTCCTCTCCTATGGTGATCAAGAATGATGGAAGGAAGCAGTACAATATCATACGATTTGTATTTTTCAGAATTGCATGTATATAAGCATCAAGCTGCCTGCTTCCAAATCCGATAGATAGGAGTCCCTTTCCAGTAGCAGCAGCTGTTTCTTCAATCCGACCATCTTTGTTTGCCAACTGTAACATAGACAATAAGAATTCCAGAGTTCTTAGAACACCAGCAGACTGAGGAAAAGCACCCATATAAACGCGATCCACAATCATCCAACATAATGCATCCAAGTTCAAGGACCAGCGGCTCTGATCTAGCTTTTTCTCATTTTCCTCATCATCACGTAAGAGACGCCTTTCAAGGAAGTTCATCAGTCTACTAAGGCAAAGACCCTGAAAAACTAATACAGATTCAGCATCAACATATAAAGGAACACTTTCCAAAATACTCTCTATAACTTGTGCAGCTTTCGGCTGTTCAGTTATAAAGTCCGAAAAAACTTCTGCCATAAAATCTAAAACAGCAGTAGCTCCAGCAGAACAAGGACCACCGCCATAGCCAGAATCATCCATTTCAAGAAGAAGCTTCGGATTAACAGCAGAAAATGTGTTGGCAGCAAATGGTCCTTGAGAACTGGACTTCAAGTCTGAAGATGGATCTTGTTCACTCATAGACACAAAAGATTCAACAGAAGGGGTGGCAACAGATTGAGCTCTTGATTCACTACGACTTGAACCACCCAACCAAGATGTCAATGCAACGACTGGGGATGAGGAGGGTGTGAGATGGATCCAGGAATTAGATTTCTCCGTTAACATGGGAGAATCAAATATAGTTAAAGACGCAGAACTTTGAGAATCTTCCTGGTGAATTGTATCCTGCATGCCTTGAATATCATGGAAACTGAACTCACTAGTGCTGGAAGCGGCAGTGGACACCTGATCATTAGCTTCACCATCTATGCTCAGAACAGCTTGTACATCTTGCTCTGGCTTGTTTGATTCCTGCTGGGACGTATTATTACTTGTCTCTGTTTTATCACTAGCCATATTATTTGGGCGCACAGGAAAATCCTCAGAACTTGTGCTGACCTGCGCTTGAGGGAAGCTTCCAACACTTATGGAGGTTTCAACAGACTGATCCTGTTCATGAGGCAAGCTAGAGAATGAATTCTGAGAGCTACCGGTATCATCATAATCATTTAAACTCTTCTCTTCTGTCTTCACAGAAAGTTCTTTCGCCATCTTCACAGCATGAGCAGCCCTGTATCACCGCAATCAACCAAGTCTAGTAAGCTTCAGGATATTAAGATTAAAACTTACATAAACAACCCAATACCATGGTTGTTAAAATCGCAATCCGGATCGTAGGATCTCGCGATCCGGATCGTAGGATCGTACGATCCTACAATCCTACTTTGCCAAAACGATCCAGATCGTTGTAGGATCAATATTATAACAGGATCGCAAGTAGGATCGTGTAGGATCGCATGGGATCATGTAGGATCGTATGGGATCGTAGGTAGGATCGCAAGTAGGATCGTAGATTTTATGATTTTTCACCTTATTTTTAATATGTATCATTTTAATTTTAATTTTTATCTTTTTTTTTAATAGAAAGTAGGATCTTACGATCCTCGATCCAATCCTACGATCCGATCCACCAGAACCTCTCACCGATCCTACTTAGGATCCCGATTTTAACAACCTTGCCCAATACCCGTCACCATCAAAATAATTAAGAGAAAAATGCAATAGGCATATGAATAAAAAAATAAAAAATAAAAAAACAAACCTAACACATGAAAAATAAAGGCCGATACAGCTTTCAAGAAATTCTGCCCGTCTGCAAACAGCAGAGAAAGGGGGGCACATTTTTGCCAGATCAACCATGAATCTCAGGACTGAAGTTGCAGCAGCAGGAGCTGACGCCTCTCCACCCATTAAGCGAGCTGCATAGGTTTTATGCATCAGAGCTTCACCCTGAAGCTCTCCGGCCATATCTGTATTTCCTTCCGCAAGCTCTGCCACTAGGCCAGCAGTGACCTGGGAAAGATTGCCAGTTCGGTGAGCAAGCATCGACTGTCTGCACAACCAATCAAATGTAGACTTTGCCATTGCAATCACAGAATCCAACATTTCCACAAATTTCAACTCTTCATGATTTCCATCGCTTGGCATTAGGGCATGGAAGTCCAGCATTCGAACTTCAGGTAGTCTTGGGTAAACAGGCTTCTCAAATATCATACAAAAGAGTATATAGTATATGTCGGGGGAATCATAGAAACTAGGAAGCACCCGTGCCAAACCTTGATAACCTCCACTAGTGCGAAACTTGAGTGCAAATGTAGGGGAAGAGACAAGACTCACGCCAAGCAGAGTCATGATCCATCTCATACTTGTAGGATGAACAGCTTCATCGAGGAAATAAGTTATCAATTTGGATGAAACAATCTTATGCCACTGCTCAAGCAACTCTTCTAATTTTATTGTCACTTGTAAATCAACTAGCATCTCAAGCAACATATTTCTTACAATAACATGCTTTCCCATCGACTCCCGCATAATTGGATTCCGTGATGTCAGTTCAGGTGGATCAAATGTCATAATTACAAACCTAACCACATGTTCCAGTTCAGAATCCAAAAAGCCATCTTCCAAAATGACTCCTAATAACATGACCAATTTTTCCAAGACAGGAACTTCCACATCACCTCTCTGCAGAGTTACAAGTAAATGTTGAACCAGGTTAATTCGGCGCAAAATGGTGAGGTTATGATTCCTATACCAATGCATAGAGACTAGATGCTCAAGAAAGCCTAGTAGTGCAATTTGAATAGAAACTGGGGCTGTTACCCACAAGGTCCAGTCCAACAAGACATGCTCAACCATATCTGCGTTTGACAATACAATGCAATTTGATGTTTCAGCGGACATGTCAGCATTTTCAAGCTCTGAAACATGACTAAATGAATCTTTATGGGCAGAAAAATCATCCATATATCCATGAGATCCAACTGAAGAAGATTCATCACGCAATTTTAACAAACCAAGATTCTCAAGGCTGGTTTCATGAATTGTTGCAGCAGGTAGCAGACTACGACGAGTATTTTCCAGCTTCTTTGGTTCGGAGAAAGAAGCTTCACACGCAGCAATCTGGAAAAAGATCTCAAGTGACTGCATGTCAAACAATGACATTCGGCGATGCAGAAATACAGCTAGCAAATGGTATCCTCTATATGTTTGCATATCTCTCACATTCTGTGGATTTTGATTAAGTGCACATGCAAGTAATATGAGGGCCATGTGAAGCATATCTCTGGTTTCAGCAGCTTCAACAAGAGCAAGGACAACAGCCATCCCACCAACAGGGCGGATGCTATCGCCAACCACACATTGCCTACAGATGTAGGAATCCCCATGAAGACGTCCAAAACGTGGTATACCTAGGGGGCACCAAAAAAAGGAAAATTTGTTAAATTCAAATCAAAATCAGATTCCCTGTTTTATGTAACTATAGAGGTTCTCACAAATCAAGCTTAAAATAAAAAGAGGGATAAAATTCTAGAACTTATGACTTCTCAGATTTGATTAAGTTAAAAGCTCAGTAATCAGGGAAAAAAACAAAAAAAAAAAAAAGAGAAAGAAAGATTTAATTACACACCCCCTATAGGAGAAGCAGCAGCTGACATAGGATCAACTAGATTGAGCATAGAAAATGTTCCAGATGCTCGGGAAGCTTCTGTACATGATCCATCAAATGCAAATATAAGCTTCTTTCCAGAAAGCTGTAGGGAGAGGTTCCCTAGTCTTTCCAAATCCCACACAATTCCACTACGATCTGCCTTAGAGCTACCTTGCTTGCTAGCACTTTCAGGTCTTTGCACATTGGAAGCTAAAGGCAAGTCCGTCTCTAACGAATCTAAGATGGCCATACTACCCCCACCGCAAGCCTGATCAGGAACAATTCGCAAAAGATCTGTGTCTTGGAAGAGCCCCCTATATCCTCTACCAAGAATGTACATGAAACAAACAGAACCTGATGTGAGCACCTCTTCAAAAAGATAGCAACACCGGAGTTTCCACGACAAGTCACTAACCCTTGCACAAGTAACCGGTGTCCCAATGGTTACCTGAAGAGGTTTCCCAACTGGAGAAGGAGAATATCCTAGTTTTCCTGTGTGCTTTAGCTTTCCATTAAGATACACATGTGCAAAACTAGCTTGGAATAGTCCAGCCAAAGCATTTGGCTTGCTATGAACAACTGCAAGATGATGCCACCTGCCTTCATCTAGTTCTAACCCTGAAAATGACAAGGAGCTAGAGTTACTTGTTGCAAGGGTCAGAACACCATCTTCTTGAAGGTAAAGTTCTGCATATGAGGTGTTAACATTGTCTGCTGCACCAACAGAAAAGATCCGGAGAACTCGTGCCCCATTGTGCAGCCCATTAGAAGTGCTCCGCCTTTTAGAAGGTCCTGCCTTGGAAGCTTCTGATTCCTTTGGTTGTGATTTCAGGAAATTCTGGAATTGAAACCAACAAACAAAAGAATAACCAGCAGCAGGAGGCCAAGACCTTTCCCCCAATGACACCTGAATAGAAGCATGCCCTATCTTACTCATGTCCATCTCTACAAATGGTGCCGGGGAGACATTTTCCAAAGCCATATCTTCCATAAGAATTAACTTCTCCATCATATCCACAAGAATACGACCTGAATTCTTCAATCTCGTTTGCAAAATATATCGAACCAGGATTCGGAGTTCTGATGCTGACAACCTGTCACCAAGAGTGTGAACAAACTTAACAGAGGTCAAGCAAACTTTATGTGAATAAATGAACAGAAATGTAAATTCTAGACTTGACCAGAGTCCCTTACCTATATGCCCCAAGGACTTCCACAATCTTCAAAACATGGACAACTAATGGCGATGAGCCTGAAAGGAATGGGTATATTGTCTCCAGAAGAAGTTCCACACAACCTACCCACGTGCAAATGAAAAACAATAAGGAAACCAATTGCAATTTTGAAGGAAATTAACATAAGCAAAAATGATCTATTTCGCACCTACAGAAGTGAGATGCTCCTTATTGAAGGAGCCAGCATGAGCAAGCTTCTCAACAAGGTTCAGCACATCTAACTGCACCTTTGGAGTAAACAGCAACAATGAGCGTAGGAGCACTCTTATGGCACTGGGATTATACACCCTTTCCTTATCAGGAGCGAAGGAACCTGCCGGAGTAATTAGAAGAAAACCAGCAGACCCAGTTCCGATCAAATCAGATGATGCCACAGTTTCTGATGTCAATGATGGTGGAAGCACCAGTTCTAAAGCGAGTTCTAACAACAACTGTATGACTTGACTTTCATACTCAACACAAATCAAGCCAGAATCAGAGAGAAGATCATAAAAAGTATGGGATGATATTATTGTGTGCAACTTTGTCCGATTGACAGCATTATCACACACCCCAGCAGTCACCACACGCAATAGATATGTAAATTCCTTAATGTAAACCATTAAGAAAGATTGGTTCCCATGCTCTCCATCACTCTGAAAGCTATGGAGTGTGGTTAGTAGAAGAGAAAACCCAGTGGATTCACCAAAGACCCTCTGAGCTGAATTATTAACTCCCAGGATGCGCCATATTGCTCCAAACGTGTCACATTTTGCATCACTTAAGAGGCTGTACTGAGATCCCAAAACATTTGTAACCATCCCACTTTTTAGAACTTCAACTAGTGCACCCAATTCTTCTGGATGAGCCTGGTAAACAAATAAATCAATGAGCTTTTTAGCCCTTTTTAAGGACAGATAATGGGGGAAGTGTGTGCATTGTGCATCATTTGCAATGACTTATGATATTGTATATTCAAATATTAAAATCAGGCCCAATAATTTTAGAAAGAAAACAATGGGGAATAAAGAACTGAACAAAAGATTTATCAAATTAAATCCCATCAAGCAGCAAGATAGGGAATAAAGAAAGCCAACAAACCTGTGCAACATCTTCAATGATTAAACATGACAACACCCGGAGGACCCCTAGACGGTGAATATTAGAAGCCAAAAAAGGGAGCACAGTGGTCACACCATTGGCTGAACGGAATGCTGCTTGGTTAGCATCTGCTTTCCTTAGTATGGAAACCATACAATCCCATGCAACCTCAATTGTACCCTCAACTTCAAAAAGAGGAAACTTCCCAGAACCAGATTCCAGTAGCTTGGGTGAAGAAAGAATTGCATCCTTACCGTCCAAGTGTTTTTTAAAGCTAGTTGAGCTGGATTTTCTATCCAATTGATTAGAGTCCCTATTGGGTTGGTCTGAGCCCAAAAGAAACTTGTGTTGCTTCAGATCATCTAACAGAACCTCAAGCACACCAACTTCTCGTAGGACTCTCTTGTATTGATGATCAAAGGACAGGAGTTTTACAAAGAAAGAAAGAATACTGAGTTTCAGTTCCGATGTTATCGGTTGCTGCAATAAGCAACAAAGCGAAAGCAATTCTTGGTCAGGAATGCAATTCACAACAGTTACAGCATACTCAAGAATTTTCAATATTATCTCCTGCAAAGATGGTGGGAAGTCACCCATATTTAGGATCAACAGTGGCACAGTCCGTAACTGCTGACACAACTTGTAGTTTTCAAGATGACTTGAGAATATCTTAAACATTCTGTTTAGAACTTCTGCCTGCAGTTCTCTGCTTTCAGCTTTCAGAAAAATGTCCTGCAACATCTGGACAGCTTCTAGGTCCTTAACTTTGTAATTACCTTTTTCCCAAGTTTCATCAGCAAGCCGGTCCGAAGAAGTTGTACGACTTCTGCTGTGGCCACTAGGCTTATTATGTGAATTTTTTGTAACTTTGAACCCAGCAGATCCTGTAGTTTCACCGGGACCTAATTGAGCTAAATTAACAAGAACATCAAGCAACCTAGAAAGCGCCGGCGAGAGATTCTGTGCAGAGGTGTCATCTCCATTTTCTCTGGAATCCCGTCTTCCTACACTAGTTGTATGTGAACCTTCCGAAGCAGAATTTTGATCAGTGAAAGACTCTGTATCTACAGCCTCAATGCCCAGATTTTTTGAAAGAATTAACGCAAACTGTACAAGGAATTGATAACCATGAGCATTATGGATATCCTCCCTGAGCCTGACACCACCAGCCTCTACAAGTCAAAGCGTCAAAAATCAGCACTAAATTAAAAAATATATATTAAAAATATAGAAATAAATAAAGAATTAAAGAATAAAATAGTATCATTGTCTAAGCTGCAGGAACTTGAAAGTTGAAATACCAGAACCATTATATGTAGAGTACTTCATTTCAATGCCCACAACCACGAATATCATGGTCAATCAAAGAGTTAAGGACAAAGAGAACCTCTAAACAAATCTAATATGCTATTTACCAGGTCTGTATGATAATTCCACACATTCAAGTAACAAGTCCACAATGCCCATGGTATAGGCAGGGTCGCCACAATCAGGATTAAAATCCTTGACAGCCATTAGAAGTACTTTTATCTGCACTTAGAAATAATATAATACCAGATCAGAAATTTTTTCCACAACATACATGGAATTTCATTAAACACAACAAAAAACTAATTAGAAGAAATGGAAACAAGTGGAGAACAAAAATGAGAGATATATACATCCAAGTTCTGAAACAAGACATGGAAAAGCCACAACTACAAATGGGTGCACTTATAAATCATTAAAAATTAAAAATAAAAAAGAGCCATTTTTTGAAGTTTACATAGGAAGACTTTTAAGTACTAATAAACCATCATGTATACCCAACAAATCATGAGGAAAAAAATTCTAATATGCTGCACTCTGACAAAAGGAAAATGTTGAAATCCAATTCCAAGAAATCCATATTAATTTTGAAGCAACTGCATTATACTTCAACGATAAATGTGCCAAAACATGGCAAGTCTGTCTAGCAAGCAAAAAATTGAAAAAAGAAAAGAAATACAGCTGGAAACAATCATACGAAGGATAAGAAAATGCTACCCCACAGAAGAATCTACTTTAAAACACAAATGTAATGACATAACTAATTTTCATTTCTTCCATAGTTTCATAGAATTAATTTTTTGGTGTGGATTATCGAAACCGTAAGTAAAGGTCCATATGGTTATGTAAATAGGTCGAGTCTCAATTAATTTTTTGGTGTAGATTATTCAGGTAGCAGGAGATAGGGAATCCGTAAGTAAAGGTCTATTGGTTTAATAAATAGGCCGAGTCCCAAGTAGATAACTGGTACAATTCCACATGATTTACAATGAGCTATATATCTTACAAGTTACAGCAGATAACATGTTACCACCACCAGCAATACAGATCAAAAGGAGGGGCATAATTCCAAGACCTTAAAGCTATGCTCAATACAACTCCTAAAGAAACCTTTTTTAAGCGCGCAAGCTGCAGAATTTGATTCTTGTCATTAAGTAAACACATGAAACAAGGCTATCCCGCAACCGCAAATGCAGGAAAACCATGAAGACTGCTTATGTTGTTCTCATGTTTAGACCTTTATGCTAAATTAAAATGACTAATTTATTTCAAGCAGAATAAATGTGTAACATGCAAATGTGATGGCATACCAGGTGATGCTTGTGTATATACTTGGCTGTGCTTCCATTGTCATTAACCAAAAGAAGACCAAGAATCTGGAACAAAAGCAAAATTTGGCAATCAGTCCATGAAGCTAATTTGAAATTCAGCACATGCATCTAACTAATTTAAGATTTTCTCCCAGCTCTGTCACTGCACATACAGTTGAACAGATGATTAAGCGCTTACCTGCATTGCATGTCTGTGAAGCTGGATGGTGTGTAATGGTACGAGACCTTCCTTATATTGACAGAAAACAAGCAAAGACCCATTTGCAACCATCTGAAAGAGTAGCTGAAGTGAATTATCCTCAATCAAACTCTGTGCAGCTGAAGGGTGGTTTGCCAATGCCTTCATAATATGCACTACACTTCCTTCTACCTGCAGAAGTGAAGAACCTTAGTTTACAGGATCCTTAGTTTTATCTTTACTATGGGCAAAATCTTAGTTGTCTTTAACTGCTGAATCAAGGAACTATATAAAGTAACTAGCTCCCAAAATCCTTGTCAGCATGCTCAATCACAATGCCACAGGAACTGTTTGCAGGTAAGAGTAAAGAGGAAAGCAGTTTACTCAAATAGGCCAATGTGGGTTTCTAGTGAATAACCCATAGATGATTTGGCCACAAGAAAGGGTAAAGAGGAAAGCAGTTAAGATCACCATACCAGGCAGCTCATACCTAGACCAACACTGTAATAAGACAATGGGTCATACCTCAACACTCAACCAAACCCAAGAAAGTCTAACCAAGCAAATTTGCTTTATACTTGGCCTAATAAAGCACAGAAACTCTCCCAGATATAACCAAAGTGACAAGACAACCCACAGGAAAGATAATGTTTCCACCAACAAGGTGCATAAATAAGACCTCAGCCCAACGGATGCTATAAATCAGCATTCAAATATAGAAACAGAACAACAAAGAAAGCAAAAGAAAATTTTCTGCCCTAGCATGTACTAGATTGACCAAAAAGTTAAATCGTAGAACATAAAATTCTGGAAGTTCATGACAGTCAATAGAAGGGCAGGCAGCCACGGAAATAGAACTACCTCAAGCCGGTAGACTTGACCAACATCGTCATCATAATTTTCCTCAGACAGTAACAGACTCTCCTCAGTAGAAACCTTTTGCTGGTGATTCCCATCATCAGGACCCAAAAGAGCATTGAGAATATGGATGAGACAACATAAAATCCCAGAGTCAAGGAGAGATTGTTTATCAATAGGCTGCAACCAATAAAAATCATTTATAGGTTAGTAAATCTGAAAGATAATAAGGTCCAGATATGTAACTGTCTAACTATGAAACTCATAGAATAACATTACTAAATCAGTTCATACAGCGTATGAAGTAGCAATCTGGATTCCAACATAGAAAATAGTTACTTAATTGATTACCTTGTATAATGTAGTTCACCTAACAACTTAAAACTACTCAATCTAAAGTATAGAATAGAAAGAACGTAAATATCAATAAGAATTTAACTAAATTAAGACATTTAATATAACAAAAAGAAGGAAGAAAAAAAAAAACTAAACAAAACAGAAGACAAAAACTCGCAGACCATATAAGTATTTTCAAACTAATGAAGCTTACGAATATACCCCAGATACAAGGACTTCCACTGCATTTAACAAATTTGAACCAGGTTTGATGCCATCCTGCGGACAAGTACAAATAAATCCTATCATATATATCACATTACCACATGGAAGAAATTGTAAAAAGAGATAAATAAATAAAATGAAGAACTATATAATAGTATTGAGATAAAAGCAACCAAAAGACAAACCTTCGTGACTTCTGAGAAAAAGCTTAACACTCTCCCAACATCCAAAGATCTTGATTTACTACTGATTTTTAACTTCTCAATATCTGTTACAAATGCCCTCCCCACAACAAAAGAGAATATATGTGTTTCAACTAACCTGAAAATCAACAACATTTCAGAAGTTACTCAACATCTTGCATAATTTAGGGGAAGCAACACTAAACTTGATCAATTTCTTAAAACATTTTTTTTCCAAATTGTCAGTGTTAATTTAATAGACACCAACAAAAGTGAAGCTCCAATCCATGAAAGATGTGTAATACATGGAAGTCTCATCCAAATGATAAATGTGTCAATTACCTGCAATCCATATAAGTAATAAACAAATTTTAAAGACAAAGATAGTTGATAGCTTCAATATGGGCTTTAAGAATTTAAGATGGGGCATCATAATTCTTGAATGATGTCTGTTTCAATGTGAGCAGAACCTCAAAAAAAAAAAAAGCAATAAGCAGTAGCACAATTCAAGAGGTCAAGTGGTAATGCTGAGAGGTTTTACACATGTTGAAGCACAAGATGCCTATAGCTCTAAAGAAATATTGGAGACCACCACACAGCCAACAGGAAAAAGAAAAGAAAAAAAGGAGACGCAATCCTGAATGAGAAACCAGTTACAAGAATGACATAATTATCCATGATCCGCATAGACAAGGAAAGAAAAGGTTCAAAAATCCTTGACTAGCTAAGTCTTTTAAGAGAATTATGGCCAAGAGTTGATAGTAATAGACTCATAAGACATGAGCCAAAACAGCAAAAGGATCACCAAGAATAATTTTTTCTCATATTGGCAATTAAACAAACAATCTGCCTTGCAGCTTACTGACCCTTGAAGCATAAAACTTCAACACTAGTCAAGTTTCTTCCATCCAGCTTACTCTCCCAGAAAATGTTTCCATGCCCTTATATCATTGGTTTACTCAAAATTTTAAGACAATTGACATTTTTCTTCAGATGATTGCGAGTTTACTACTTCAGGAGCATTCACAACCAAAATTATAGTTGGAGTAGAACTTCTTACTCTTACACTCCAGAACAGGATTTTGTGGTACACCAATTATTTTATAAAATCCACAATGAGTTGTGTGTTTCTTTCATTCTCATCATGCTCACCAAATTCCAATTTGATTGGAGATTGAGAGCTATCTCATCCATATAAAACTCCAAATTATAGCCATGAAATGTTGGGAAGTAGAAAAGACCATATGGATTGTGTGGCCACTAATTGCTGATTAACAAACATGATGTGAAAAACAAGGAGCAAATACTTCAACATGAGTTTGACAAATGTGGGCTCCACAGAGAAGTTACTGAGGAATGTAAGAATATGAAGCTTAACACAATATGTAATTTGATCCTGCCTCAGCAGAAATATTTTACATCCATGCATATATATAAAATACAATATACTATTATAGGGCATTTCAAGGCCAATGAAATTATCCATAAGCCAATTCCATTCTATGGTCTACTTAATTCTGAGACTGTTAAGCCAAACACTTAATGTCGATGACTTTAGAGGCATTTAGACACAATATATATTACATGACAGGGCCAAAAACATTCTCAAAAAGACATATACAAGTTCTTTTGATAATAAGTTTTATGTATGTAATGATGCATTAATATACATAGTATTTCAATAATTCTATAAGTGAATGAATTACGTGTCTCCCATGATTATATGTCTGTCATATTTTCAGCTTCATAAATTCAAATTGCAGGTATGTGAGAGAACAAAACACTTATTAGTACTAACAGCAGCAAAGGAGTCCTTTATAACAAGAAAAGAAGGGGACAAATAACAATCCACCAATTTAAAAAATTGAAATGCATAAATATCTACATAAGCAGAAGAAAAAACCGTACACATAGCAAGGAACATATCTTCACATTTAAGTAAATTGCATAAATATTTCAAAATTGACACAACAAATTAGAAAAGGAGAGAGGTTTTCATACATGGTAAGTAACTGAGCTACATTAGTATGCTGCTTTACTAATCTACAAAAAACATCTACAGTCATATTCAAGGCCGTTTCTTTTGCCTGCATGGACCCAAAAAAAAACCATTAGCTGTAAGAATTTAAAAACCTAATAAAAAAAAATTTCTAAAAAATAATACTTTTATAAAGTAGATTGTATACCCAAAAAGCTAAAAAATAATACTTTTATAAAGTAAATTGCATACCCAAAAAAAAAAAAAACACACTAGAAAGCAAAGCAAAATAATCACAGCTTACCTTTTCAGAACTTGACGAACGGAACTCTTCCCAATGTCTCTTGAAGTCCAATTCCAATTCAATTTTATCTCTGCAGTCCGAAAACAGAAAACGAATAAGGATCGTATACAAGTGAAGAATAGCATGTCTGAACAGGAAAAACTTTGATTTGTCTAAGTATATGATATGTAAATCCAGAGATGTGCCAGTGATGTTAAAATTCCTCAACAGGCCATCATCACCACAAGCATCAAAGCATTTGGGCAAACATAGTGAAACTGTCCATCCAGGAATTGACATCAGAACACATAACACAAAATCACCTCAAAGAAAGATTTAACATTGTGACTGAAAGAGGAGAGGGAGAAAAGCGGGGGGAGAGGGGGTGAAGGTATCTTAGTATACCTCCTTAAAAATGTAATTGTGATTCTCTAATTGCAACCAACCAAAATCAGTATTATACCTAAAATCAATACAATTATTTTTTCTACTCTAAAAAACCTCAATTTTAATTTCTCATCCTATCTTTTCTCATATTGCCACTCATCAATATCACCATCATCATTTGCCACGCTCATGCTATTAACATGTTTCATAACCAAACAACATGTGGTAGCCTGATGGTTTCACATAGCCTAAACATATGCATGCAAACACAAATTTTGTCATCTAATTTTGATATGTACTCAAAAGTCACATAAAACTCCCTGACCAGTGCTCCAATTCACCCATCCTATTCTAATTTAGCAGCATGGTCATCATATTTAATAAAATCAAAACAGATGATCACTTCCAAGCACCACTAAGGCTATGTTTGGTTCAAGGATTTGGGGAGGGATTTGGAAATGGAAAAGGAAAGGGAAAAGGAAAAAGACGGTGAAATGTGAATAAAATATACGTATATATCATCTAGTTTCACACATTTTTTCCCTTTCCCTTTCCAAACCCCTCCCCAAATCCTTCAACCAAACACAGCCTAAACATCAATATAATACAATCTGTACAACTCACTCAAGATTTACCAAAGCCAGGTCCTGGTTGTCCTTATTCTTTCAAGGGTAAGGCATCTGTCCCTATCTTAATCAAAAATCACCCCACTTGAATCAACTAAACTACTTTGCCAACATATTAACGTGCCAAGTCATATATAATCAACGCATAAAAAGAGGCTCCATGATACTGTTAACAGAAGCAAATCATGACTGAGAATTCACTTTTTTATCCAATTACTCCAAATTAGTTAATGATCATCCACCTAATACATCCTTAATCATCTACTACTAGAGAATTATTTCCCAAGACCCACCATACCTGCTTTCTTTAAGGGATTTGTGGAACACTGATCCAAAGCCAAACTGATCAATATATTTACATAAAAAATAAATGCCATTTTGACAAAGAAGACCAAGTTGGAACAAATTTGATTCATATGGTACTAGAAACTATTAAAAACAAAATTATAACGCAACACTCCTAAAAAACGAAACGAAACGAAACGAAACTCACAAAAGTATGATTACTTGATATCAAATGGTTGTGATTGACTTAGACTTAGGGCCTGTTTGGTGTAGCTTATTTTAAGCTAAAAGCTAATAACCATAAAGCATAAACCAAAAGCACCCCTCCCCTAACTTCTAGATAATCAGCTTTTTTCAGTTTATTCAAGTTATTTTTGTCTAATAAGCAGTAAGCAAAAGCTGTATCGAATAGTCTGGCACACACTCCAGAACAAAAAAAGCTATAAGCAGCTCAGAGTGCACCAAACAGACCCTTAGTTATGCTTACCTTCCTCATGTTCTGGGTGAGAGAGAAGTATCATGGAAAATTGGGAACACAAGTCGGCCCGCCTGACTGCATTTATTACCCAAAACCCCTGTCACCAATTCCCCACAAATTGGGCAGCATGAATAGCCACATGATAATGCAGCTTCAATGCAGAAGCTTCTTAAGTTTGAATTTTAAAGATCTAGTGCTAGAATCTACTTAGACACCCAGCAGCATCAATACCTAACAGCTTCCCTGAATGCCCATGGAACCCACTATACTAAAAAATTGAAAATTTGTGGACCACATCAAACAGTTCATAGCTTTGTCCTAACCAGTGAGTAAATTAATCAAACACTTGCAGATTCAAACATCTCCCAACAACAACTAATCACTATCGTAAAAATCATTCAGTAAAATTCAATTTAGGGCATTACAAAAGAAGATAAAACCCATTAATAATTTGATAGTCTGATAAAACAAACCTTGAAGACGATGAAGATGCAGATGAGTCTTGTGTGGTTGAAGTGACATTGTTGTCTCGGTTAAAAGACGAGGAAGATGAAGAAGGAGAGGAAGGAGTCTGAGAGAGACCGACTTTTTCTTTGAAATCTTTAAACAATGTACCCCATTTCATCGTATTTCCGATATGAAAACTTTCTCATCCAACGAATATCCCGCCGGAGGCCGATCAAGCTCCGGCAGATCCAAATCCTTCTAGATTAGCAATAATCTAGAAGGATCTCCGACCTCAATATACCCTTATCCCCAAAATTTCTCAACTTCGAAAAAACAACAAAATTCAAAGCAAAGAAGTTGAAAGTCAAAAATAAATTTTACATATAATAATATAAATTGAGATTGAAGAAACAGATTGATCGATCGATCGATCGATCGAAGTGAATTGAGGATTGATGAGCAAGATCTGATAAAGAAAATGGCAAAAAGATTGAAGTTGATTTTGAGGAGTGGTGGAAAAATATGCGACTTTGGAGTGGAAAGAGATGGGAGGAAGAAAGAGAACAAGAGTAGAGAGAGGAGAGGAGCTCTTTCTTTCTTTCTTTCTTCCTTCCTTCCTTTCTCTGTTTTTGTTGTCTGCGTGTTTTCGGACGGCCTCTTCTCCGCGCCTTACTTTGTACAACGTCAGATTGGGATCCACTCATCCACGTCCCCGAGGTTTCCACGTGGCACGTAGTGATCTACGGACATAAACGTGACTTCAATTACCTTGTTTCATTTCCTTTTTCTATTATTATTTTTAATTTTTTTTTCCATATTTTAGTTTTTTTTTTTTAGAAATATCACGTCAGTTAATTACTGAAACAATAATTATAAATCAGTAAAAAAAAACTTTATAATTTAATTAAAATTATAATCTTTTTAATGAATATGCAAGTGTGACTTCAACTACCTTGTTTCATTTCTTTTCTTTTTTTTTTAATTTTTTTTTTCATATTTTAGGTTTTTTTTTTTTGGATAAATATCACATCAGTAAAGCTTTTAAAAAATGATATAAATCAGTAAAAAAAAATTATAAATTAATTAAAATTATAATTTTGTAATGAATATGTAATTTTTGTTAACTTACCAAAAAAAAATTTTAATTAACTTATTTTTTTTTTTAAAAGTTGCAAATATTTTTTCTTTTATATGAAAAAAAGTTAAATTACTAAAATAGGTAAAGCTTTAGAAATCTCACTATGTATGTGTGAAGCTTTAGAAATTATTTTTAAATAAATTTATCTCATTTATAATTTTATTATTAATTGATGATATTACATGCTAATAATAATAGAGACATAATGATATGATAAAAGAGTTCAACCTTTATTACTGAGCATGTAACAAAACATAAATTGACATCTATAATACCGCATCATTGTAGGTTAAATTGTTTAAAAAAAAAAAAATTTAAATCTCTCAAAGCTTGACTAGAAACGATGTTTTAAACATCTTTTTCGCGATTTCTTTTGTTGTCTTACAATCAATTTGTCATAAAAAATTCTTAATTTAATAAATTAGATTCAATTTTTTTAATGCTCTAATAAAATTTCTTTTTGAATTGTAAAATACTGTAGTTGAGATCCTTTTCAAACAGTAGAAGTAAATCAAACTAATTATTCTTTACCTCGATATCGTTGTTTGAGAATGAATGTCACCATATCTAATGTTACTAGCATCTATCCCAACAATTTAATAAACAGAGAGGATAGGTAAACATAATAAAGGCAAATATTTTGATCTTTGAGGCATTGGACAACCAATATGTGGTCCTTGGTCCAAGAAGTTGGTTTCTTCTTTAGTCAGGTATAAAAAATTTGAGTATCTTTATTAAGATATTTATAACATTAGAAATATAATTAAAAATATCTAGAAACTTTTGTAATTGGGTTTTATCGTGTAATTCTCAAACATTATCCATAATAATAATGTGATACACCGTTATTTTAGATTTTTACTCTACCCTTCATATTTTGTAGATAGCATCAATATTTTAATTAATGAATTTTGATTGGGACCTCGAATCCCTTTCCCCCGAATGCCCCTAATCGACAAAACGACGTCGTTTCGTCGTCTGAATTTTTATTTTTATTTTTTTTCTGCAGACGAAGGAAGAAAACGAAGGAGGGGAGGGGAGGACTGGAGGGGGCCTAAAAAATGGAGGAGGAGGGGGCGGAGGCGGTGGAGGCCGACGAGGGGCGGAGATCAGGGCAGCGACGGCGACGGCAGAGCAGCGAGGCGACGGCGAGGAGCAGACCAGCGACGGCTGGCGACGATCGGGCGGCGAGACGACAAGCCCTCTCTCTCTCTCTCTCTCCCTCTCTCTCTCTCTCTCTCTCTCTCTTTCCCTCTTCTTCCTCTGCGTCGAGAATGGCAGGAAAAAAAAAAAGCCTAAGCCCAAAACGACGTCGTTTTGGGCTTAGGGGGATTCGGGGCATCCCAGATTCAAGGACCAAATCATTTTTCTTAATTAATAGTTCATTAATAGGGGATGGGTTATATGGGTTAATGCTATGATATATGCAAGTTTCCTTCACAATCATAACTAAAAAATTTAAAAAATAATTACAACTAAACATTACATAAGACATAATTACTATTTTTTAGATTAAAATTAAAACAATATCATACAAATATCGAGTTATAATTAATACCACGATATATATAATTAAGTCATAATTAATATCATAATATGTTATAACAAAATACGTAACTAGAGCTATATAGTACATACCTAAAAATGGTGTGTACCATAAAAATTTCCAAAATTAAGGAATCAGGTGAGATGAAATATTGGATATACAATTAGATTATGGATAAATAGATGGAACAATTTGATAAAGGCAGTGCGCCAGTGTTTTGATTATGATGAGGTAAAAATATATAAATAAATTTAATATGAATATGCCTAATTAATTATCCTAATGTAATAATTTATATGGTATTACTTAATCCTTTTTTTTTCCCTTAATCTTCATATCAGCGAGTTATTCGAAATTTTTATACCACGTTAAACAAGCGTTGATCTAAAAACTGTGCACAGCCCAAATGTTCCTCACTTTTTATTAGGGGTGAAATCGGTGTGGTTCAATCGGTTTTTTTGTAGTTTTTAAATCGAACCGAAATACTCGGTTTTATTTTTCATGAAACTGAATATCCTGTAAACTGGTGGTTCGGTTTGGTACAATCAGTCAGTTCGGTTTCAGTGATTATTCTTTCAACCCTACTTTTTATCATCCCCTCTTTATCTTACGATCAAATACATAATTAAATTTTCAAATGGAGCCATATTCTTCCATCTCTTATTCCCCATTTTATCGTGCAAACAAACATGTACTTAGAGTAGAATACACAAAATTATAAACTTGTTAATAAAAAATGTAGGCCCATTTGGTTTTTATAATTTTTTTCCATCAACCTGTTGATTTTTGTCTTCTATTCCTATTTGTGAAGTTGATGTTACAGTATATTATTTTTATAAATTGATTATCAATCAATGTAACGTCTAAGTACTACTGATGTTAACTCTACTCGAACCTTATAATAAGGGGGAGATAATATGTAGCTTTCTTAAGGGTGGTTATATTTATGAGTATCATTTAATTGTGTTTGCACCATTAAAATGGTATAAATCTAAGGAAAGGTTAGATAACGTTACAAGTTTTTTATTTTTACAACTTTAGATATCTATAGAAATAATTTTATAATGAGAAAATGACAATCCAATTTTAAATATGTAAAGTCCATTTTATATTGTGTAGAGATACGATAACTAATAAACAAATTCGTAATAGATAAAATGAAATTGAATAACATGCTATGATTTTCAGAACATTCGACGATGCTATTGAGGGTGCGAAGGCCTATGATCGAGTCGCATTCAAGATGTAAGGGAGTAATTTTCAATTTCCCTATTGAATAAAAAATAAATGAATCAATAGAATGCATCACAATTAAAAAAAGTGGCACAGAGAGAATGAAAAACAATGTAATGCAACTAGCACTCAACCCCTATTGGTTTTAGGAGCTCTCAATTTGAAAATAAGAATTCAATTTTTACAACTACACTTTAATTTTGTAATTTTTAACCATCAATTAAAATTTTCACTATGTTGAAAATAGTGAAATTTTATTGTGTTAAGACAATAAATTTTTGAAATTTTTAAGAATTTCAGGTAGAGTGAAATTTCACTAATAGGTTATAGCAAACTCAATGAAATTTGTAATTTTTTTATTTTAGAGCTCTTAATTTGAATTATTCACTATTAGATTTTAGTTATGAAATTTTATTTCTCTATATGCTAATAACGACTTATAGTAAGGGGAAAAGCAAAAAAAAATAAAAAATAGGAAAAAAGCACCAAAAACAACAAAATCAAATACGAAAAATTATATATTAAAAATATTTTTTTAATTTGAAAACCAAACAAGATGAAGTAGGCTATTTGGGAAGAGCTATTTAGGACTTTTTTGGCTATTTTAACCACAAAAGATAAAATAGACTATTTTAACCAAAAAAAACAAAACATTACATCAAACCCATAATCACTACACTTTTCTCTCACAAAAAAAGTTTAAAAAGCCAAAAAGTCAAAAAGTCCTTCCCAAACCAAACTTTTTAACCCAGGCTAAAATAACCAAAAAAATCAAAAAGTCAAAAAATCAACCCTCTTCCCAAACGACACCATAGCTAAGATGTTTTTTCTTTGATTGGCAAGTAAATTCGCATATGCGTTGAGTTTCCTGTATGGGCTATGACCCTGTTTGGTAGGGCTTATTTTCAGCTTATTTCAGCTTTTAGCTTAATTTAAGTTATTTTGATGTGTTTGGTTCAGCTTAACAATACAGCTTATAGCTTTTTGTAAGTCAAAAATCAACTTATTCTTTGAGTGGGGGAGAAGAAGCTTAATTTATAAGTCAAAAATTAACTTATGTTCACAGTTATAAGCTATAAGCTGTTAGGCTATAAGTTATAATCACTTTTTCATAGCTCTACCAACCATGGCCTATGTATCATTCCTAGCCACTTCATGAAATAATTGCAATAAAAAATTATTTGTTTTAAATTGAATTATAACGAATTTCAATCAACTAGTGAGTCATTTTTGTTTACATTATAAAAATATCTCATTACACTTTAATTTCTTATTACACTATGCAAAAAAATTCCAAATATTGACTTTCTCATTTTACACTTGTCATAATACCAAGCATATCCTCATTTTTCACACCGTAACCTTCTAAACTCTAATTTTATCTTACCTCCAACCACCATATTTGACAGTCACTATTGCCACCTTTGACTTTCAACCCTCAACCCCTTATCCACCGGTGACCTCCCCCATTCCTTTACTACGACTTTTCTTTCCAACCTCTACCCTCTAGCAACCCCTTTACCACCACTACAACCTTATGATCTATTTACCATAATAATCATCTCTTCTCAACCCCTCAACCACTGCGATTCTCCATTTTCAACCCATTCGCCACCGTAACCATCTTTGTACCTCTTACATACACAAATCTCGGTTTACAAAAAGATTGTTGGTGGGATTTTGCAATCGTGGTGGTCGCAAAGTTAGCTACTACAAAGGTAGTGGGTAGCCGAACTACAATAGTAGCAGTCGCAAGGGTGGAGATGGCGGTTACAGGGTGCGAAGTTAACAACATAATGGAATTTGAGGGATGACTGGTGGTGTAACGACCCTAAAATGCCTGTCACAATTATCCTTATTTAATTATGCGATAATATGAATTAATTGGAGAATATCTGTTTGAATTGAAAAAATATCTATTGAGGCTACAACTTTGGGACTGAAATTGATGACCATAATAGGTTCAGAAAACCAAAATTGAGCATATGGATATGCTACTGGGAACTTTTAGAGTCGTTTGGGAAGTTTAATTGAAAACTGATTTTGTTTGATTCACTAAGCCATGTTTGGCTCAACCTATAGACAAGTATATATAGATATAAATATGGGCCCTTGTTTGACTCAACACAAAAATGAGAACAAAATCTGAGAGAGAGAGATCTAGAAACTTATAAGAGAAGAAGAAGAAGAACAAAAGGGAAACTTAACCAAGCTTCAAAGATCAACACTCAAAGGTAAGAAATTCCTATTAATTTGTTGATATGGAGCTAAAACATACATAAACTCATGAATATGGAGTGGAGATAGAAGGATATGGCAAGAAGTGAAGGAAGATGGTTCATAACTTTTCATACATGGCATCACATCATTTAATTCATGTTGATAAGCTTGTCTTCTTGCATGATTCTTGAAGATGAAGGGTGAAACTCCTTGAATTTGTTAACATGTGTATAGTTGATGATTTTGCATTTTTGTTCAAAGTTTTGGTCTTCACATGAAACATTGGATTTAATTTAAAGTTATGATTTATGTTTCAAGTGAAAGGTGTTTAATTCAAGTTGTTTGCATGAGTTTTGGGCTTTGAAATGTATGAATTTAAAGTTGATTTTGTAAAGGAATGAATTCCCATTGAAAGCAGATTTTCGGGCTGATTTTTCACCCAGACTGCTTGAGCGGCCTAGGCCACCGCTTGAGCGGCCAACCTTGATTTGGCCAAAGTTGCATTCTGCAGTTCCACCGCTCGTGCGGCCAAGGCCACCGCACGAAAGGCTAGGGCACCGCATGTGCGGCTAATCAGGGCAGATTTTCCGGTTTAGTTCTCTTTTCATTTTCTGACTTCCAAGCCTTTATTTACATGGTTTTTACATGGCAAATACATCCATTAACATCTCATGAGCATAAAAATAAAGTAAGAAAAGAATAGAAATAATTAAATGAGGTTAAGAACCAACTGCACGACTCGGATATGTATTGAGAAATATGCTATGCATGTTTGTATTTGTAGGTCAAGACTTGAAAACCGTGCAACCGGTTTTGGAAGCCCATTGTGAGTAACATTTCTGTAAAGATATGTTGATATAAATTATGCTTTAACTGTTATCAATGAGTTATGTTTTCTTGAAATGCTATCTTGATTATGTGAACGAATATCCTATTTGCGAATCTAATATGGCATCCACGGATAGTCCCAAGTCATGGGGGACGACACATTAGTGCGGGTCCATGACATACATGTGATACGAGATCTCGTTAGCCATTTCATTGTGGTGATATGTGTTTAATCGGTATCCGGAACTGATTACTCTAGTCGGAAGACGATATGTGTTATGTCCTGTGAGATGTACCATTATGTTATATTCTGATATGAGACTGATATGAATGATTATGACATGATTTGTTTTACGGATATGTTATATGCGGAATTCGTTCACTAACTCATTTACTTTAATGTTATTCACTGGGCTTTAACTCACTGTTTTTATATATATTTATAGGTGAGCATTCTGGAGGGCAAGTATAGAAGGGTTTTTACCGAGCCACTATTTTGAAGCTTATCAAGTGTTTTGGGTGCCTCCGAGTTGGGGCTAGGCCTGGAAGATTGTTAGTAAGCTTTCGGTCACGTTGTACGCCTTTGACCTATACACATGTCTTGTATAAGATATTATGTGATATGTTGTGTAATGTAGTGGGTAAATTAATGTTTTTGCATGTAAATATTTGTTCATTTAGATGCACAACTCATTGGACTATTGGTGTTTTTGTTTATTGCTTCCGCTAGCCCTGATTATTTATGATTTGTACAGGAAGACCTTTGGTAATCTCGGATTACTGGTCGGTTACGATGCCAAACTTTTAGAGGCGAGTTTGGGTCGTGACAGAATGGTATCAGAGTAGCATGAGTTTCTTTACCCACACACGTATCCATATGAGCTGTACGGTGTCCTAGAAAAGAAACAGGGCATGGCATAAACGTGTGTGTGTGTGTGTGTGTGTATGTGTGTACGCTTCATATGAAATAAAAGTACGGACATGTTAAACTAAAATGAAATGAAATGAACTTGAATACTATGCATATGTTGGAAATGACATGAAGTGAACAATGTGAACTGAAAATAATCTATCTAACTTGAACTGACATGAATGAAACACTGTGAAAACTATATTGAATTCTTTGCATGTGTTCTACCTATGAAGAGAGAATAGAAAAGAACAAGAACTGTAGATAGTGAGACAGCAGATAAAACATTATGTTGTGAATATTATGCTCCGTGTGCTATTTGGAATTGTTGTTATAGTTTATATGATTGTGTTGTATATCGACTGTGAAACTTGGTTCCCTATGATTATATCTGCTATGGGTTATATAAACCAATGGAGAACGCAAACGCAAGGAATGTAGATGAGTCAGATCTTCTAATGCCAGAATAGAACGGTTAGAAAGAATGGTGGAGGTTTTAACTAAATTGGTGAGACAACAACAAGAGCAAGGCAACAACTTGTACCCCCTTCCGCCGCCTCCAGTCCAAATTGAGCTAAATAATGATGACATCATTACTCTTACACAAAAATATAAGAAAATGAAGCCACCAGAATTTTTGGGAGGTATTGAACCGTTAAAAGCTGAGGCGTGGGTGCTTGAAACTGAAAAGATTTTTGAAGTGTTTCCGTGTACTGATGTGCATAAAGTTCTGTTAACAACATTTACTTTGAAAGAAGAAGCTAGAAAATGGTGGATGCTGGTTCGAGACGAGAATAAGGATTTGATATGGGATCGATTCAAAGAAATGTTCTATGAAAAATACTTCCCACAATACATCCGAGATAGGAAGGTATCTAAATTTGAACAATTGAAACAATGTACCATGTCAGTAGCGAAGTATGAAGCTAAATTTACTAAATTAGCCTAATATGCACCTCATATGATTGACACTGACTACAAAAAGGCAAGGAAATTTGAGGGCGGATTGGATGTCGAAGTACTTGACCGGGTAAATGTGTTGAAATTGGTAAAGTATGTGGATGTACTTGATAGAGCCTTGATGTCCAAAGCAAATATTGTTGCTTTGAAAATGTCCAAGTCAACAACAACAACCGAAGAAGAAAGTAAGAAATTAAAGAAACCGAAAGTGGAAATGGTTAGTGAATCAATGGCCTCCGTGAATGAGAAATTGAATTCAAGAACTGGTGACAACACAAGACGGGAAAGTAGTGGAAACACTGGTATACCCACCTATAGAGAATGTGGGAAGCAACATTTGGGGCATTTGTTGCCGTTTATCTAGAGCTTGTTTCAGATGTGGACAGAAAGGACACCTAGCCAAATCTTGTCCACATGCGCACCCCCGAGCAATGAGAGACCCATCACTAGTGGGGTTAAATCAGCAATTACACCAAGGACAACCACAACATTTACTCCCGAGGGGAGCACCTTGCGGCAAGGAAAAGTTTACACCCTAGTTTCAGAAAATACACGGAATATTGAAACAACGGACGCAAGTATGATTTTACTTATGTGTAACTGTTTATGTGGCAACTAATGTGAGACTCGTACATTCCTAGCTTGGATTTGACTTGTGAATATGCTAACTGAACTTAGTGCAGTGTTAGACTTGTGAACCTATGCCTTATGTTTTGATTTTGTGACGTGCATGACTTGGATAAATCACCCATAGGACAGAAACTGTGTAGACTTGTGCATGTTCTGGATTTACTATCTATTGTCATGTTGATAGTATTACCTATGCGATGGAAAATGTTGAACATATGCCTGTAACAAAAAAAAACAATTATTATTGATTAGTTTTCACGTTGTGTCAAAATAATTGAATATGAGTTATTATGCCTAGCAACTTGAACTATGAAGGGTTAAGAACATGAAGCCTAGTGATAAACGTTTGATATGACTTTGATATGATGTGGAGAACCGATGAACTTAGAACAAATTATGACCGAAATGAAACGAATTGGCTGTGACCTCCGAAACGAAATGTATCGTAGACTTTTGATTTGAATTGATTTTGGTAGAAGCATGTGAATGACTTATGAAGTACCGGGCTACGTTGCTAAGGGAATTGACAGACTGAAGTCGTATTTGAACACTTGGAAACATATGAATCATATTACTGATTGAATACGTGGGTGTTATTGGTTGAATATGTAGGTATTGCCTTTGCTATTAATTGTTTAAGGAATGGTTACATTTATGTTGCTAAATTTGAATTCAACGTTATGAAACTTGTTAACAGCAGACTTCGGATTGAAACCTCAACTATTGGGCGATATGTTACTTGTATGCATTCTCTGATTGACTACTTCAGTCTTACTTGACCTTACAATTGATTTTGGAAAAATGTGAAATATATGTGCATTATGTGCTTGACTGCTACGGTATTGCCTTCATCGCTATAGGATGGATACAAGAATTATTTTTATCATGTTGAATAACTGAATAGAACTATGGGGTTGTTTTCTTTTTATGATGATACTTCTGGGTAACAGTGATGAATTGTGAACTGCTAAATGGCTGCGGAATGAATTGAACATCTATGGTAGAATGAATAATAACATGCGATTGAGATTTCTGATATAGATTATGTCAAGACAAGCTAAGTTTGGAGGACCAAACTTCCTAAGGTTGAGAGAATGTAACGGCCCCAAAATGCACATCACAATTATCCTTATTTAATTATGCGATAATATGAATTAATTGGAGAATATCTATTTGAATTAGAAAAATATCTGTTGAGGCTACAACTTTAGGACTGAAATTGACGACCATAATGGGTTCAGAAACCGAAATTGAGCATATGGATATGCTACTGGGAATCTTTAGAGTTGTTTGGGAAGTTTAATTGAAAACTAATTTTGTCTGATTCACTAAGCCATGTTTGGCTCAACTTATAGACAATTATATATAGATATAAATATGGGCCCTTGTTTGACTCAACACAAAAAGGAGAAGAAAATATGAGAGAGAGAGAGAGAGCTAGAAACTTAGAAGAGAAGAAGAAGAACAAAGGGGAAACTTAACCAAGCTTCAAAGATCAACACTTAAAGATAAGAAATTTCTATTAATTTGCTAATATGGAGCTAAGACATACATAAACTCATGAATATAGAGTGGAGATAGAAGGATATGGCAAGAAGTAAAGGAAGATGGTTCATAACTTTTCATACATGGCATCACATCATTTAATTCATGTTGATAAACTTGTCTTCTTACATGATTCTTGAAGATGGAGGGTAAAACTCCATGAATTTGTTAACATGTGTATAGTTGATGATTTTGCCCTTTTGTTCAAAGTTTTGGTCTTCACATGAAACATTGAATTTAATTTAAAGTTATGATTTATGTTTCAAGTGAAAGGTGTTTAATTCAAGTTGTTTGCGTGAGTTTTGGGCTTTGAAATGTATGAATTTAAAGTTGATTTTGTAAAGGCATGAGTTCCCATTGAAAGCAGATTTTCGGGCTGATTTTTCACCCAGACCGCTTGAGCAGCCTGGGCCACCGCTCAAGCGGCCAACCTTGATTTGGCCAAAGTTGCATTCTACAGTTCCACCGCTCGTGTGGCCAGGGTCACTGCACGAGCGGCCAAGGCCACCGCATGTGTGGCCGATTTAGTTCTTTTTTCGTTTTTTTGACTTTTGGGCTTTCATTTACATGGTTTTTACATGGAAAATATATCCATTAGCATCTCATGAGCATGAAATAAAGTAAGAAAAGAATATAAATAATTGAATGAGGTTAAAAACCAACTGCACGACTCGGATATGTATTGAGAAATTGTGCTATGCATGTTTGTATTTGTAGGTCAAGACTTGAAGACCGTGCAACCGGTTTTGGAAGCCCACTGTGAGTAATATTTTTGTAAAGATATGTTGATATAAATTATATTTTAACTGTTATCAATAAGCTATGTTTTCTTGAAATGTTATCTTGATTATGTGAATGAATATCCTATTTGCGAATCTAATATGGCATCCACGGATAGTCTCAAGTCATGGGGGACGGCACATTAGTGCAGGTCCATGACATACATGTGATACGAGATCATGTTAGCCACTTCATTGTGGTGATATGTGTTTAATCGGTATCCGGAACCGATTACTCTAATCAGAAGACGATATGTGTTATGTCCTTTGAGATGTACCACTATGTTATATTTTGATATGAGACTGATATGAATGATGGTGACATGATTTGTTTTATGGATATGTTATATGTGGAATTCATTCACTAACTCCTGTACTTTAATGTTATTCACTAGGCTTTAACTCACTGTTTTTATATATATTTATAGGTGAGCATTCTGGAGGGCAAGTGTAGAAGGGTTTTTACCGAGCCACCGTTTTGAAGCCTATCAAGTGTTTTGGGTGCCTCCGAGTTGGGGCTAGGCCTGGAAGGTCGTTAGCAAGCTTTCGGTCACGTTATACACTTTTGACCCGTACACATGTCTTATATAAGATATTATGTTATATGTTGTGTAACGCAGTAGGTAAATTAACATTCTGCATGTAAATATTTGTTCATTTAGATGCACAACTCATTGGACTATTGATATTTTTGTTTATTGCTTCTGCTAGCCCCGCTTATTTATGATTTGTACAGGAAGGCCTTTGGTAATCTCGGATTGCTGGTCAGTTACGATACCAAACTTTTAGGGGTGGATTTGGGTCGTGACAGAATGGTATCAGAGCACGAGTTACTTTATTAGTTTTTAAAATTATTTTTATAATCATGATTTGAGCGTGGAGTCGTATTTTGAGTTTTGAGTTGAGTTTCAAAAGATAAAATTTGTTTGGTTATGAGTTTTGAGTTGTATTTTGAAATTTTTTAGATTTTGTTTTTTAAATATTTTAAAATTTTCTTAATTTTATTTTTTTAGGGTAAATATTTTATATTTTAAATATTTATTTATTTGTTTTAACGTGCGCTATATTTCACACATTTGTGTGCTATATTTTTTAAAATATTAAAAAAAATATTTTCTATTTTAAATATATATTTTCATTTTAAATATTTTTTATTTTATAAATATGTTTTTAAATATTTTATTTTTTTTGCTATGTGTTTGATTACTATTTAAGTATAGAGTTTTGAAAGTAATATGGAGTTTGTGTTTTGAGTTTAAAATATTAAAATTAAAAAAATAAAAATATTTACAAAATAAAATAAAATATTTAAAATAAAAAATAAAATATTTAAATAAAAATTGTATATTTAAAGTAAATATAAAATTTTTAAACATTTTTTAATATTTTAAAAAAATAAATCCAAAAAATTTCAAAATTCAACTCAAAATTCAAAAACTCAAGACTTAAAATACAACTCAAAACTCTTTTCAAAACTCAAAATTCTTTTCAAAACTTATAACCAAACAAATTTTCTCTTTTCAATACTCAACTCACAATTTCACACTTAAATTACAACTCCACACTCAAATTATAATTCCAAAAATGGAGCCTAAGATTAGAAAATTTTAGAATTGTTTCTAGTTTGGTAATTTGATATAATTATAAATTTTTAATAAATAAATAAATAAAGTTTATAATGAGATAAAAATATAGTGGAAGTAGAATTTAACTTGATCCATCTCTAATTTTAAAAGGGTTAATGGATGAAAATTTTTATTGTATGTGACATATACGCATGTGACTAAAGGGGCAACAGAAAATCTATTTTTCTAAAGAAATTAGTTAGAAAAATATTTTAAAAAATAGTAAATCAACCGTGCATATTTAATGTTATTATTGTGAGTTAAATCTTTGATGATTGAATATTCTAAGTGATTTTTTAATTTTATTTTTATTTTTAAGGATAATTACACTTTATCCATTTTCATGTTTGATCGTTTTTTTATTTTGATCCTTGAGTTTTTTTTTTTTTCCCCAACTTTGACAGTTGATATTTTAAGTTTTTTGTTAATTTACTTTTAAAATTAATATTTGCCCAAAATTAGCCAGAAAATGACATGTTAACTATAACATAACATACAAAAATATATATTATTATATTATAATTTTATGTAAGAGGTGTAAATTATATATAATAAAATATTTTTACGTCACGTGATTGTCAATATACCAATTTCTATCTACTTTTAGACACAAATTAATTTTTGGAGTAAATTGAAAAAAATTTAAAGCATAAAGGATCAAAGTGAAAATATAAAATAAAAAAAAATAAAAAAACTTGAAGAGCAAAAATAAATAAAAAAATAACCAAACATAAAAATATGAGTGAATTATCCTAACAGTCCCTATAGTTTGGTACTTGCGTCACTTTGGTCCCTAACCTTTCAATTGTGATACGTTTGACCCTGAATTTTGAATCTCGTTATAAATAAGGACAATTAAAGACATTATTACTTTATTTGAAGGTCAAAGTCGTCATATAACTTATTTTACATTGGTTAACTTATATATTGTTTGAAATATAATAGCCTTTTTTTTTAATGAATAATGTTGAAATTTTTTTGATTATAAAGTTTTGTTTGATTTGATTTTCAGCATTTATTTTCAAAAAATAAATTCTAAGAAACTAAATATTAAATTGGTGAAAAAATTAAAAATAAATCATTTTTATATAATTTTATCTTTTGAGGAGGTTTAAATAAATTTTTTGATATTTATTTTCATTAAATTAGTTTTTATTTTTTCAAAAGTCAAACATGATGACAATTTTGATGTCGTTATTAAACCAATCCATTAAATCGAAAAATCTAAAACTAAAAATATTTCTTATATTAAAGATATCAATTATACATTAAAAGCATAATAACCATCCATTAAATGACAACTATTCAAAAATATTTGCTAATAACAAATACAACCATCTATTACATAATAACTATCTAAAAATATCAACAAAAACAACTGCCCATTTCATGATTATTATTGTTAGGTTTTTATTATTGGCAACCCCGTTTGACAAAACTCCTTTGAGTTGTAATTTTATTCGCTTTTTTGTTTCAGTAAGGCTATGAGTTTATTAGATGCGAATCCAAACCCGAATCGAGCCATGCAGAGAAGTTTGTGATGTTAATGCTTTCAAGATTGCCACTTCGCTGATTATTACGGGGGTCGAGCTGCCCGGTCAGCTCGCGGCCGAAGCAAAATTCAAATTTGCATTCAAATTTGCATGTCAGCCGTTTCTCGCTCGAGCCAAGGAGTGCTCGCTCGAGCCAAGACTTTCTCGCTCGAGCCAAGGAATGCTCGCTCGAGCGAAGGATTGCGTCCATACAAAAACCTGAAAGTAGTGATTGGTCGCTCGAGCCAAGGATCCGTCGCTCGAGCGAAGGCACTAGTAGAAATCACGAAATTTACTCTCCTCGATCGAGCCAGGAAAGCCTCGCTCGAGCGAGCCTCAGAATCCGAATTTTTTTCAAAGAGTTGGTTTTCTTCTGAAACAGGATTTCTTTTGGTGTTCTACAAGATGTTGGATTTCTTCCTTGTGAAGTTTTGGATCACTTTTGGACTTCTACAAGAAGTTGGATTTCTTCCAAGACAAGGATTATTTTGGTTCTTTATAAGTAGTTGGTTTTCTCCCAAAACCAGACTACTGATTAATTATTCCTCCAGATCTTCTTTTTGGTTCTTAAAGGTTTATATCTGGGGATTTTGTTATTTTTCTTTGATGTCTTATTGAGTATTCAACTCATGATCTGAAAAGGCTACATCAAAGGTTTTGTTTGTTACACAAAAGAGAGAGTTGTTCTTCAGTTGTGGATTCTGAAGAATTCGAGCCTGAAGCTTCAGTTGTGAATTCTGGAGTGGCTCATCAAAGTTGTTCTTCAGTTGTGGATTCTGAAGAATTCGGTCTGAAGCTTCGGTGGTGGAATCCGGAGTGGCTCATCAGAAAGACAATTCCGTGGTGAAGATGGGGTTGGAAGAGGCACATAGAGGTTGGTTCAATTAGGCGTTGTGGATTCGCTAGATAATTGAGAGTGATACCTGTGTAATTCCTTTATATCTTCTTAGTGGATTGTTCTGGTGGCTGTGGCCCGTGGTTTTTTTGATCACAATTGGAAGGTGTCCAATTGTGGTTTTTCCACGTAAAATCTTTGTGTCTCTTTCTCTTGATTGTTTGATTGAGATTTTTATATTCTGCTTAAAATTGATACATAATCACAAATCAACATCTAGGAGGTTTCTAGATTTTTCAATTATCAAAACACATACTAAAAATTAATTTGGTAAAAAAAATTAAAAAAATAAAATGTAAAAGATTTATTATTTTTATATAATTTTATCTTTGGTGAGTATAAATAATTTTTTAAAATTTAAAAATAAATTTTTACATTTATTTTTGTCAAACTAATTTATATTTCAACAATGATAGAGAGCTCTAATTTTGGAGCTCTAGTGATGTAGCAAGAGCAAAAAAAACAAAAATAAAAATATAGGTACACACATCACATCACATGTGGGCCTCATTCTTTGTCACATCACTAGAGTTCTCTTTAGAATTCCGAAATTAGAACTTTCAATTTTTATTCTTTATATTTTATCAAATTGACGACTTTACCCTTGAAATAGAGCAACAATATTTTGAATTGTCATTATTTAAAATAAGATTCAAAATTTTAAATTAAATATATCACAATTAAAAAAATCAAGAACTAAAATAATACAAATCTCAAATTACAGAAATGGTTAATATAATTTATAATAAAGTATAATTTATGCATATTTTTTATAGACCCACTCGGACGGAAAGCTTGACGGCGGTCCCACCGTCGATTGTTCGAACTTAAGCGCGGCAAGGGCGGTGGAAGCAAGGAAGGATTGGCCCGTCTCTCCTTTTTCCCTTGTTGACCCCTTGAAATTTTGTTTTTGCTTTATTATTTAGGATTTATTTTTATTAAAGGTAAATTATACTAACTTCTCACAAATTTTAAGAAAGTATATAACTAACAAATGATTGATAAAAGGGGTTAAATATTAGGGGAAATTACCCACAGGTCCCATGTGGAACATGTGGATACCATTTAATTCCATAACTTTTTGAGTACACCCAAAAGTCCTTTCCTCTCTCTCTCTGCTTTTTGCTTCCCTTCCTCTCTCGTTTTTTTTTTCTGCATTTTTCTCTCATCGTCTTTGTCATGGACGACGACCGGTGATCATGTCTTTCTCCACTGATCGGGGTTCACTGATAACCGCCAACCATCGAAATCAACTCGTGACTTCACTCTCACCGACGACGACGATAATATATTTCAGACGAAGAAGATGATACATTTCCGACGAAGAAGATGAGTGGATTTACTTAGATCTGATGTAGATCTGAGTAGATCTACATCAGATTTGGCTAGATCTAAACAAAAAATAGTTGCCGGAGTACAATCCTCTATCTACATGCGCCTTTCTCCTTCGATCTCTTTTTTTTTTTCCTCTGCTATACACTTCTGTTTTTTTGTTCTAATGGAGAAAATTTTCGAATTCTGAACAAGTAGTTTTCGAATTTTAGTTACAGGCGGTGAAAACTGTAAAATTTTGCAGTTTCAAATTTTTTTGGTGCTGGAATGAATCATGGTATAAAACTGTAAAATTTTACAGTTTCATAACATGTTTTTCAGTTTGATTAATAAGGATAAATGCTTAATAGATTTTTGTTTTGAAACTGTAACATTTTACAGTTTCAAAATTTACTTTTCAGTTTGATCACTATTTACAGATTATTTCCTTGAACCTTACAAAAATTGAAAAATAACATATGTTTTTCCCATTGTTACTGTTTTTTGTCGTTTCATTTTTTTTCCTTTTAGTTTATCAATATTTAGCACATTTTGCTATTTTTTTTGGCTATAATTTATCCATTTATTCTTTTTTTTTTTTCCGGCAATATTCTAGACATTCCGGTGAGTCTCCAGTGATGTTCTTAACGTCCAGTGAACATTCTGAATATTCCGGCGACTTTCATTAACGTTCTTAACACTCCTGCGAACTTCCGGCTAAACTCCGGCGACTTCCCGGTGATACTCCGGCGACTTCCCGGCGATGTTGAACATTCCGACGAGTCTCCGGCGACCGTTTGACGGAAGTCCTACGGTAGTAAGATGTGAACAGTGTCTATAAATTTTTTTTAAAAAAAAAAAGATTTTTTGGTAACAATTAAAAATGTATTGGACTAATTGGTGCAAGTATTTTGTTTTGGGATTAGCTGGGTTATGAACTTGGTACATAGGACTTATCAGTAAGTTCCCCTAAATATTATGTAAATTAAAATTTTAAAGAAGTCCATTTTAACGATGACATGGGTAGCCCCATAAAGATTATAAGTAAGCCCATAAAGATTATAGCCCACCGTTTAAGGCCCAATACATATCTCAAATACTGAAGCTCAGCATTGCTAAAGCCCCACGTAGCAATAAGAACTAATGACATCAAGACACGTGGCAAGAGAAGGGTAAGCCACATAAGCAGACAAAGATCTGCAAAGTTATTGCCACTGTACATTGCCATTAATGAAGCCCCTTACAGTATTTATTGTGATAACCCCTCTCCGTCAGGACAGAATGCCTTCACCATGAACAAGGTAAGCTAAAGCATAGACTTTCGGCCAAGGTGACAGGTCGGAAGGGACAACGAAATGATTACCAGAGAATATAAGCAGACGTCGAAGATAAGAAAAATGTAAAGCTTTCTATCTCTAATCCATCTCTACATACCACCTCTCTTTCTAACTTGCTTGTCGGAGGGTTCACCGTGCGCACTCTTACTCCCTCGTTTGCGGACACGTAGAACCACCGTGGCCTCCACCCCTTGATTGATGACGGCAACCCCGCCACCAGACCCTTTCCCGCCGCCGCCTGCAGAGTGATCCAAGTTTCTTGCTGCCCCGAGGCTTTGTAGCACGCAAAAAACTCGTCCGCCGTTATGGCTGCCCCCCCGTTCGCCCTCGGCCACACGCTTGCACAAGCCAGTACAATATTCCGCACGTTGGGCATTAGTTGACCCGGCGCCACCTTCAATCGGTTTAGGACATCCACTACAACCTGCAGAAGTGGCAACCTCAACCCTCCTTTCAACGCTTCCTCATAGAGGGCAAATTCCCCCGGTCAGGCGTCGGATGGCCTCTCCTTCGGTGTTGGCAGCTTTAACTCTATTTCTGCGGGAATTTAGTATTTCTCGCGCATACCCTCCAACTCCCCCGCGGTAACGGTCGACTTGTTGGCCTTTGTATGCCAGTGATCTGGCTCAACCTGGCTGATTGGCTTCGGAGCTGCTATCATTGTGGACGAACAAGGTCGCCCCGCCGGCTCCCCCCCACTCCCCACTTGCCTCTCCGTCCTGTATTGCTCCGCCAAATCCACCGCATCGTCGTCCCCTAACGGATCAACCCTGGCGGTTGCAGCTTCTTCTTGGGCCATTTCTGTGGTATGTCTGCGAATGGCTTCGGATGCGGGTGCAAGAAAATTCACAAAGTGTTGCAGGGGTGTATCACTAGCAACGAAGGAGTTTAAACTTGAAATATTTTGGTTGTTTGTAAAGAGGTACGTAAAACGGATAATACCAAAAGCTCAAGGTTTGCCTATATTCTAAGTGTCACAATTAAATTTCGCCAGTTTGAAAATTTTCAAAAATCCGCTAAAATTGTCTTTTCGACACCCTATAATGACCTATCGTTTCACTTATTGCCCAATGCCTAACCTCCCCCACTACGAGATTCTGCCACGTGTACGACTACGATCCACTGCCATTTTTCCCTTCTCTGTCTATTCCACTTTCACTTCAACGCGTGCCCTGCCGCCTCTTGAGCCCCGCGCCACAACACCCACCCTTTGCAGTCGACCCTCCTCACGGTCGGTCCCTCCACTCAGCCACTCTTCGTGGTCGGTCTTCCTATTGGTCGGTCCCTCAACTCAACCATCCTTCGCGGTCGACCCTCATCATGGTCGGTCCCTCCACTTGGCTACCCTTCACGGTCGGCCTTCCTCTTGGTCGGTCCCTCTACTCGGCCACCCTTCGCGGTCGGCCCTCCTCATGGTCGGTCACCCCTCTCGGTCGACCTTCACCTTGCCGGTCTCTCATAGCCCTCATTTTCTTCATTATTCCCTTCGTTGGGCTAAAGTTGTACTTGGGAATGGGGGACTATTGACATGGGTAGGCCCATAAAAGTTATAAGTAAGCCCATAAAGATTACAGTCCACTGTTTAGGGGCCAATACATATCTTAAATACTGAAGCCCAGCATTGCTGAAGCCCCACGTAGCAATAAGAACCAATGACATCAAGACACGTGGCAAGACAAGGGCAAGCCACATAAGCAGACAAAGATCTGCAAAGTTATTGCCACTGCATATCGCTATTAATGAAGCCCCTTACAGCATTTATTGCGATAACTCCTCTCTGTCGGGACAGAACGTCTTCACCATGAACAAGGTAAGCTAGAGCATAGACTTTTGGCCAAGGTGACAGGTCGGAAGGGACAACAAAATGATTACCAGAGGATATAAGTAAACGTTGAAGACAAGAAAAAGGTGAAGCTTTCTATCTCTAATCCATCTCTACATATCACCTCTCTTTCTAACTTGCTCGTCGGAGGGTTTGCTGGGGACTCCCCGTTCCCAGTTGAACTCTTGTGTAGGTTCCTCTGTGGGCTTGGTCATTCAGGCACAGGCTTGAGGAGCGTGGATCAGTCCAACCCGTTCCACCTGGAACAAACTGATTCATCAAATGATATTAAAATTGCGAAATTTATTATATTTCATTCAAATCTCAAGAAAGATCAATATAATTTATTTATGAGCTCCGATTGAGAGCTCGAATTAGGCGGGCTCGAATGCCCCCGAATTCCATTATTATTATTATTATTATTATTTTTTTCAGTAGAACCAGGAAGAGGCGGAGGCGAGGGGGAGGGGGAGGGGGAGGGTGAGGGGGACTGGAGGGGGGCATATCAACCGGGCGGAGCAGAGGCGGAGGCGAGGCGGAGAAGGGGCCGGAGCTGACGATCGCGGTGCTGCGACGATCTCGGTGGTCGGCCGGAGCTGACGATCGCGGTGCTGCGACGATCGCGGTGGTCGACGATCGGCGGCGGCGAGGCACAGGAGGGGGCCTCTCCTCCTCTCTCTTTCTCCCTCTCTCCTCCTATCTTCTCTTTCTCTCCCTCTCCCTCTCTGGTTCTCTGGTTCAGTCCGAAAATGGAAGAAGAAGGAAAAAAAAAAAAAATTAAATTAAATTGTGAAACGACGTCGTTTCAAGGATTCGAGGCATTCGGGGCCAAGATTTTCGAGTCACAAATCTTTTCTCTTTATTTATTTTATTAAAGTAAGCCAAAAATAAAAATGAAGAAGTTAAAATATTCCTCTCCAATTTCTTAATAATCATTTTTAAAATTTATTTAAAGATTAATAATATAAAGAGAAATTGTACCAAATACTAACATAAATTCTCCAAACAAATACAATGAAAAAAACAACGATAAAGTTTTTGTAATCATTTGATTAAAATAAATTTTTATGAGAAAGTTGTAAGAAAGTTTAAAAGTAAGATAATAGTTAGCTACCTTATAAAATTGAACATGTATATTATACATACTCTTTACCACTCTTATACTAAACAAATTCAAATTTATTTATTTTTTTATAGAATTTGATCAAAATCTTCTTATAATAAAATCTTAATGCATTAAGGACAAGTATAAAAAAAATTCATTGAAAAATTCAACACATACCACTATTACCAAAATATACGTAGTGAGTATAAACTTTTAAATAATATAACTTTTGATTTAGATATCGATTATTTAATAAAATTAGTATTTTTAGAATTTTATCATCAAGATCTATCAAATAAGATCCATGTTGACTATAAAATTCTTAAAAAATATAAAATAAACAAAAATACCGTTGAAATTGACGTAAATAGTAACATATTATTTTGATTCACAGTAACATTTTACTGTTATAAAAAACAGAGTACATACTAGATGAACCAACAAAAAATACACATACACAACATTTTAATTTGTATAAAATAAAATAAAAATGTTCATCGTCAAAAGAGTTTTGTGATATATATATATATATATATATGCATGGGCAATATTGCCCAAGAAATGAAAGAAAAAAAGAAATTTAACTCTATCATTACTCAATTATGTGCCTCATTCTTAGGAGATTTATGAAGCAAAATAAATTGGATTGTCATTTTCATCAAATGACGGTCCAATAGAGGAATTTTGGCTTAATTTCTCTTTTTTTGTTTGTTTTTTTACAACATAAATAAAACCAGCAAGGGACTAAGCATGTTCCCTAGACATTTCTACTATATCCGCAACAAGTAGACTTCTAATTTTAGCTGGTGGTTTATTTACTACCATCATGTCTTCAAGTTGTGCTGCTCCAAGCTTGGCTAGTGCATCAGCATAAAAGTTTCATTCTTTTCAAACATATTGGACAGTGCAGTCACACCCTCTAAGCCTTCGTTTAGGATGTAGATTGACTTTTGATTATTTTAGTATGGGGCTTAAAAATCTCCTTTGTGATAGTTTTTTGGTTTTCTTTTTTATTTTTGTGAGAGAAAAAATAAATAATTATGGTTTAGATGTGACATTTTATACTATTTGATTAAAATAACCAATTCTATCCTATATGATTAAATTAGCCCAAACAGGCATGCCAAGTAGGATTTTGCAATCTTCCATAAGTTATTGAAAGGGCATTTATTCCCTATTTCTTCCTTCATCAATTGCACTACCTGGACTATATGTGTCTCAATGATCATATTGTTTAATCTTTTTTGAAGAATGACTATTAGGCTAAGTTTGGCATTTCCTAAAAAAGTTAAAAAATAAAAAAATTACTATCTTATTTAAGTCACATCACATCTCTACCACATCACTTCAAACCCAATCCATATTTCATAAAAAGTCAAAAGTAAACTTATTTAGATCTTCCCAAACTATCCCTTAGTTTTTTATACAGTGCCCCATAACTCAACTTCAAAGTGAACAAATCCATATATATATATATATATATATATTTTTTTTTCCAAATTTTCCACATCTTTCATATTAGTCAAATTCAACCTTAATTTTGCATTATTATTTTTTTGGTGGCATGAACAATTCAATTTTGAATATAAAATTGCGTTGAACAATAATGTTGTATGATTTTTCAATATTCAATAATCGCAAGGCCTAGTCCACCTTCGGCCTAGTCCACCTTCATCTGTTTCATAAACTACATTATTAGTTTATTGCAAACATCACTATTATAAACTACGTTAGTTTGTTGACTTTTTTATATCGGGGAGAGACCTTTAAACAAATATCATCATTCCAATGATCATTTCCTTATGGTTTACGCGGTTTGGAAGATTATAATGATAATCTACATAAATAGTGAAAATAATTTAATTTTTTATGAAGATTTTTCTACTCACAATTAAGGTCAAGTTTGGCATCCTCCAAAAAATCCAAAAAGTTAAAAAGTCACTATCCTATTTAAGTCACATCATCTTATTTAAGTCACATCACCTCTCTAACACATCACTTCAAACCCAACCCAAATCCAACCCATATTTCATAAAAAGTCAAAAAGTGCACTTATTTAGTCTTCCCAAATTTGACATGCGGTGAACACGTATTAAAAAGTCATTTTCAATATTTGACGATTTTTAGGATACAATTAATTTGATGATTTTTTGGGTAAATTACAAATACTTTCTGAGATTTATTTAAAATACGAATTGCCTCATATGGTTTAAAAAATTACAAATACCTCAATGTTAGAATTTTTTTATTTAACAGAATTAATTAAAAAAGTAAAATTTCTACTTGTTCACTTATACAATAATAAAATTATCTGAATTAGTAATTGAAATAAAATTTTAACATTATTAAAAATTGTTAATTAACTTGATAATTTATTAATAAAAGACCTATTTGTTATGAAATTAGAAATCTTATGGGCATAATGTAATTTCTAAAATTACATAGGATAATTTGTAATTTAAGTAAATCTTAAAGAGTGTGGTTGTAATTTACCCATGATTTTTTTTATAAAATTTCAAAAAATTAGTATGTTTGGCATGTATTCTAAAAAGTTGGCTTTAACCATTGTAAAAAAACATGTAAATGTAAAAAAAGACCAACATATCCTCACATTAACTTGACAATTTTTCTATAAGGCCTCATTTGAAAAATAGACTATTTTAACTAAAAAATAAAAAAAACCAATATATTTTGCATGCATCTAAAAATATTAGCTTATATCAATATAAAAATACCAACGTATCCTAACACTAATTTTTTCATATAACTAAAATAAGGATAAAATCAGAATTTCCAACAAAAATGCAAACACATCACATAAGCTTTTCATAGTTTTCTATGTAACTAAAAAAATCATACAAAAAATAATTCTCAAACACACTACTTTTTTCAAATCATAATTTTTTTTTAAAAATCACTAAAAACTTCTTCCTGAATGACATCTATATATAACAGTGACACTATGTTATTATGTATTATTATAAAATAAAGGAAAAATTACCATTCAGGGATAATGTTTAAAAATTGTTACACATTAATGAAAAAGTTTATAATTTTATTTATTTAACATTTGTAATTTTTTTCCCTTCCATTCACTGTAGCAAAGTGGTGTACTTGTAGACGACGGTCTTCTCTAGCACTTACAAGTAAGTTTTTTTGTTTTTTTTTTTGTTACAGGAAAATCCTCCCTACCCTCCCGCAGGTCCAAGGCAGCGCCCCTTGCAGAGATCACCAAGGTGTCCTGTTAGCCGTTCCGAGCGAGGAGACTATAACCTGGGAACTTGCCGATGTCCTGTTAGCCGTTCCGAGCGAGGAGACTATAACCTGGGAACTTGCCGGTGTCCTGTTAGCCGTTCCGAGCGAGGAGACTATAACCTGGGAACTTGCCCCGACCTCCCAAGACAAGCTCCGCTTAAGTCAGGACTCGCACAGCGGGGGAACATTGAACCCACACCAAGTGCTGACTAGACAACTTGAGGTCCAACCTCCTAACCAACAGTGCTTTGCCCAGGAGATTGGCCCAAGGGAGGAATTGAACTTGTGACCTTGGGGTTTAAATCCCAAGGCCTTACCACAATGCCACAACCCCTTGGGTTAACTTACAAGTAAGTTAATACTTAAAAAGATTTCATTTGGCATAGTTTTTACTTTTTAAGTTTTTTAATTACCTTTTTTATTAATTCCTTTTTTTATAGCATTTGAAACGATATAGTCCATTTTGCTTAAAACAATCTATGACCCCGTTTGGTAGAGCCGTGGGAAAGTACTTATAACTTATACCTAAACAGCTTATAGCTTATAACTATGAACATAAACTGATTTCTGACTTATAAATTAAGCATCTCCTGTCCCAGTCAAAGAATAAGTTGATTTCTGACTTCCAAAAAGTCATAAGCTATAAGTTATAAGCTATAAACTAAACCAAACACATCAAAATAATTTAAATTAAGCTGAAAGCTGAAATAAGCAACTTTTAAGCTGCATCAAATAAGCACTATGTCATTGGCCATTTTTATTTCTTGTCAATAAAGTCAATTTAACTCACTAAGGCTTGTTTGACATAAAAAGTCTAAGTTAAAATAGTTAAAAATATAAAGCCTTTGTTTGGCATGCTAGGCTTTTTAGCTCTTTTAGTTACAAAAACATAAAATAAGTTTTTTAGCCTAATAAGACAAAACATCACATCTAAACCATAATCATTTCATTTTTTTTCTTACAAAAGTCAAAAAAATCAAAAAGTTTATCCCAAACAAGACTTTTTAACCTCAGGCTAAACTAGTCAAAAAGTCAAAAAGTTAACTTTCATCCCAAACGAACCATGGCTAAAAATTCAATAAGACAAAATATCACATCTAACCCATAATTATTTTATTTTATCTATCACAAAAGTCAAAAAAATCAAAAAATCTATCACAAACGAAACTTTTTAGCCTTGGGCTAAAATAGTCAAAAAGCCAACCCACATTCCAAATGAAGGCTAGGCCTTGTTTGGGAACAGACTTTTTTTAGTAGCTTTTTAACTTTTTTGCTAAAATATAATGTAAAAAAACTAGTGTTGGGGATGACTTTTTGATTTTTTATAAAAAAAAATATGTAAAAAGTAGAAAGAGAAAAAATCTTTAATTTTTTAAATTTTTTTATTGATTTTTTAACTTTTAAACTAAAAAATAATATTGCCAAACGAGTATACGTACTCAAAAGGCAGGCATATATATATATATATATATTTGAACGAGATTCGAGATGATTTTTTTTTAATATATATATATATTGCTCTTGTTTTGTTTTTCTGAGTAATCAACTTGCAATATTATTTCAGGAATAAAATGGGATTTGAACCAAAGAAGTTTTTCCTGTCAAACTTTAGTTTTCAAGTCATCAACGTACAGGAAAACCATGAATAAACACCAAAAAAAAAATATATTTTTGAATTTTATAAGATTATTTTCATCCCAAAAAATAAAATTATATATATATAAATAATGAGTTTTAATTTCTTTTTATCAAACTAATATTTGAATTTGTTTTACAAACATGTTATGAAAACTCAACCAACTATTAGGCTGACATCACACTTTGCCATATAGGGTTCGTTTGGTTTGAATTTCCCAAAAATTTTTGGAAAAATTTCTCTACAAATGAGTTTTCAGAAAAACTCAAACCAAACAAATTTTCCCAAAAAAATTTCTCAAAACTTGTAAACCAAACAAGTTTTCCAAACAAATCTCTCTCTCATACACATCAAATCAATCACTTTTTTCAAAACTCTCTCTCAAAATAATTTTTCAAAACATCTTTCCAAAAAAACCAAACCAAACAACTTTTCGTACTTTTTATTTCCCAAACTCATCTCCCAAACTCAAACCAAACATACCCATAGTGTCTTCAGAGAGCAAACGCCACCTAGAGTTTCACAAATTCAATTATTTTTAAAGATTGCATGTAGTGTTGTCACTTTTTATTGTGCTCAACCACTACATTACCCTCACCGACAAAATAAATAGAAAAATTTATATAAATTAATTACAAAATTGAACACAAATATTTTAAGCCCTCATTTGGCATCTTGAGTTAGGATGCTAAAGGTTAAAATAGATACAAAATGATAAAATAGATTAAAAAGTCACTAAAATAAAATGTCACAAAATTATTTTACTTTTTTTCTCATAAAAGTTAAAAAAAATCAAAAATTTCAACCCAAACAAGGCTTATTAGCCCAGACCAAAAGCCAAAAGTCAACCCACTTCCCAAATTAAGCCTTCGTTTGACATGTTAGTTTTAGGGACTAAAAGGTTAAAATAGTCACACCAAAAAAAAAAAAAAAAAAAAACGTTAAAAAGTTAATAAGACAAAATATCACATCAAAATCATAATCATTTCACTTTTTTTTCTCACAAAAATTTAAAAAGCCAAAAAGCCTAACACAAACGAGACTATTTTATAAAATGTTATATTCAAATCATAATCATTTCATTTTTTTTTTCTCACAAAAATAAAAAAAGCAAAAAAGTCTAACACAAACGAGACTTTTCAGCTTAAGCTAAAACAACTAAAAAACCAACCCACTTTTCAAATGAAGCCTAAATCTTAGAATTTGAAAGAAGTTGTGAAGGTTTGGGGCCATCACATATCCTATTTTGATGATCTAAGTCATTCACAAACGTTATAAAATGAAAAAATTATAATTATTAAATTGACTTAATTTTTTTAATGTATAATATACACCAAAGGTTTTATAAAATGAATTGTTCAAATTATCAAAATGAGACTATGGTAGGCCCCATTGGCCTCTCAAGTTCTTGAGATCAACCTTTTATTTTTACCTTTGAATTTTAGACTAAAGTGAGACGATTATATCTTATTCTAAAATTAATTTTTTGCACAGGTAGAACAAGTTAAGCAATAATAGTGAAGAAAGGAATATGATTGACTCAAAATTACACATATAAGTGAACATGTATATGTAGATTAGTATGAATTAACGAATAAACATTGAAGTCTAAACTCTGTTGTAGGCAAAAGATTTGCTAAAGAGGCGGTGAATATATAAAATTTGAAGCCCACTTGATGCAGCCAACACCACGTACTCTGCTAGTGTGTACATTATTACTCTTTTTCTGGTGCTCTCATTTGCTGCATTCACCAAAAAATTAACAAATATTTAAACTCTCATTTTCTGTATTTCTTGTTGACTCTCTAAATTTATGTGTTAAAGTGTGCATGTTATATGACAAAAGTGATCAAAATGAAACTCTATTTTTGTGTGTCAAGTGTTTAGTTTGAAGTGCGAGTGAGCATTCTAATACATTAGATGATGACAAATATTAAAAATTCATAATTTGATACTCACAAAATTCACAAACAAAAGAGTTGGACTCCATGTGATTGAGTGTCGTTGTGGGTCGAATTAGACAAAAAATATTAAGAGTTTCAAACAAATGTATTTGAACCAACAAAATAAAATAAAATAAGGAAAATGTGTTAATTAATTATCTTATATATATATATTACACTAATGGATTATTGAAGAGCCTATTAAAAATGCTGATAGAACTTACTATAACGATGGCGAGAATCACGTGCTTTCAAATACTTTTGTTCAGTGATAACAGATTCCAATGCCTCTGTCAATTGAGCAATCCTAACATTAATAGGATCCATATGTTCTGCACCACAAACCAACACCACCACCACCCAAACCAAAACATTATACCATTCACAAGCTTAATTAAAACTTCAGTACTATAGTTATAGTACAGGGAAACAAAATTGACAACATAAAAGCTAAGAGATTTTCACCGCACATTGGATAAATTTCTAATAAAATATTATGGTATTGTGAAAGTAGTGAATTGAGAAATTGAAGTAATTACCATCTCTAGCTAGATCATGCTCATTAGGAATATGTCCAATATGGATGTAAAAGGAAATAGTCTCAGGACTAGACCAAGGGTTGTGGAAGCAGAATTTGTAAATCCCACTTTGTTTGGCCCTGAAATCAAATTTGTCCCCTGATGATCCCCTCACAGAATGCACTATGTTTCCTCCTGGCGATGTTACCTGCATCATCATCATTGTTCATGAAATCGCGATAATCTAAATCCGTATTTGGGAGCACAAATATAGGACACGGTAATTTAAAAAAAAATTAAGATACAAGCATGACAAAAATACAACGAAAGCAAAAAGAAACATATAAGGACATGGTGGATTCGTTAATGTGTATGTATTGTAAAATGAAAGAATCTGAATTTTTGGAGAATGTTAAACATGTACATGAAATATGAACATTGAAACATCACACTTACAAAAATATTCTACAAGCATAATAAAAAATAAAAATCACTCAAAATTTTGTAACGATAGTATTTTTTAAATTATAAATTATAATACTGTATTTTAGTTTAAAATGAAAAGAGCATAAAGGGTTATATTACTATGTGTTTTGTGTATCAATACGGCAATCTTGATAGATTTAAATAATTGGCAGTTTGTAATGGCTTTTTGAGCATTACTTAAAATTGATATTAGATATTTTATTCAAAAAAATAAGTTGCCAATATAAAATTTTGATCCTATGATTCCTCCCACAAACATGAATTTTAGGGAGATTTGGTCATAGCCCCCTCACTATCTAATTTGTTTTTCAAAAGGACAAGAATTATATAAGTACTTTCAAAACCCTCTAATATTTTAAAACTTGTTTCTTTTATTATATTACCCTCATATCTATCAGCTCTCCTATTAAGCCATCTTCACTATGTATTTCAGAGTAAAATTTTACTCTGTATGAAAGTAAAATTTTACTCTGAATAAGAGTAAAATTTTGCACTCTGAAACTAAAAGTAAAATTTTACTCTGTATAATAGTAAAATTTTACTCTGAAAAACAAGTAAACTGTGAGACTCTGAAGGTAAAAGTAAAATTTTACTCTGTATAAAAGTAAAATTTTACTCTGGTTCTGTCAAATGAAAAAAACAGAGCAATAGAACCAGAGTAAATACTCTGGTTCTATCAAATGAAATTTGATGTTTACTTTGAAAAATCGATGGAATTTTGAGCTTTGAGCTTTGAATCAGGCCTATAATCCTTGAATCAATCGATGTATACTCTGAAAAACATTGAATCAGGCCTATAATCTGAAAATTTCAGAGAAATCTCAATTTTTCATACCCCGGTTCTTCAGATTTTTCAGATTTTACAGATTTTTCAGATTTTTGAAACTTTGAGCTTTCAAAAATCTTGAGATTTTTCATACACACAGATTTTTCAGATTTTACTTTAAATCTTTGAGCTTTTGAATTCGAATCAAATGATCGCCGAGACTGATCTATGCTATGATCTATGGTGGCGGTGATGAAATCAGCAACGACGATGATGCTTGATCTAATAGGTCTCTCTTCTACTAAAAAATCATTCAAATCTCCAATCTTTAAGACTCAACACAAACATATATAGATATATATATAGATTAGAGATCGGAATATGTAGATATATATATATTCGAATTCAAATCCCAAAACACATATATATTCGAATTCAAATCTCAAAATACACAAACACACACATATATAGATATATATATATGTATCAGTGCGATTTGCAAGTTCTCCACAGCTCCGGCCATGGAGGAAGCTAGGGTTAGAAGAGAGAGACGAGAGAGAAGATGAACAGTTGAAGGAGAGTTGAAGGATGAGAGTTGTATCTGTGAGGGTATAATAGTCTGATAAAATATTTAAATAATAAATTTTGTCATTTATGTAAGGTTTTATAATTATGAAGGGGTTTAGAAAGTATAATTTTTTTCTTAGTCCTTTTAACAATGAAAGGAAGGTAAAGGGGGTTTATAGCCAAATTTCCCTGAATTTTATTCATTTTCTTCTATGAAATAATTTATGGTCGAAAGATAAATTTTGCAATGGTAAATCAATCAAGCTTAACTTGTTTAGCTTGATTTTGTAGGGTTTTCATTAGCTTATATAGGCCGTTTCGTAGAGTTGTGGAAAAGTGATTATAGATTATAACTTAACAGATTATGGTTTATAGCTATGAACATAAACTGTTATCCTGTTTGTGCAGTTGTGAGATTATGGATTTAAGCAGCAGAGTAGTGTTTGGTTAATAAGCTGTAAAATAACTTTTTACTATGTAATTGTCCTTTTTGCCCTTATATGATATAAAAATGATTATTTTGTCATTTTTTTTAGTTTTAATTTAAAAAAAATTATTTCATTAATAAAAATTAATATAATTAGTATTACAAAAGTTAATATAATTAGCATCAATTAATACTAAAATTAATAATAGTATCAATTAGTATAAATTTTTTCATTACAAATTAATTAGTGTCAATTAATGGCTTAATTAGCATCGATTAATACTAAAATTATTAATAGTATCAATTAGTATAATTTTTTTCATTTTTTCATTACAAATTAATTAGTGTCAATTAATGGCTTAATTAACATCAATTAATACTAAAATTATTAATAGTATCAATTAGTATATTTTTTTTTTCATTTTTTCATTATAAATGAATTAGGTGTCAATTAATGGCTTAATTGCCATCAATTAATATTAAAATTAATAATAGTATCAATTAGTATAATTTTTTTCATTTTTTCATTATAAATGAATTAGGTGTCAATTAATGGCTTAATTACCATCAATTAATACTAAAATTAATAATGGTATCAACTAGTATAACTTTTTTCATTTTTTTATTACAAATTAATTAGTGTCAATTAATGACTTAATTAGCATCAATTAATACTAAAATTATTAATGGTATCAATTAGTATGGTTTTTTTCATTATAAATGAATTAGGTGTCAATTAATGGCTTAATTACCATCAATTAATACTAAAATTAATAATATTATCAATTACTATATATTTTTTTTCATTTTTTCATTACAAATTAATTAGTGTCAATTAATGGCTTAATTAACATCAATTAATACTGAAATTATTAATAGTATCAATTAGTATAATTTTTTTTTTTCATTTTTTCATTGAATTAGGTGTCAATTAATGGCTTGATTACCATCAATTAATACTAAAATTAATAATAATATCAATTAGTATAACTTTTTGAATAATGCTATATGCACTAATTTATGTACTAACTAGTGCACCAATTGATGATGTGGCATAATTTAAGAGGTTTTTGGTATTTGTAATGTAATTAATGAGTATGATCAATAATAATGCTATAACTAGTATTGGTACACTAATTAGTATACTAATTGGTGCATATAGTACCACCGTAACTTTTTTCATTTTTTCATTACAAATGAATTAGTGTCAATTAATGACTTAATTAGCATCAATTAATACTAAAATTATTAATAGTATCAATTAGTATAAATTTTTTTCCATTATAAATGAATTAGGTGTCAATTAATGGCTTAATTACCATCAATTAATACTAAAATTAATAATAGTGTCAATTACTGTATTTTTTTTCATTTTTTCATTACAAATTAATTGGTGTCAATTAGTATAAAATTATTTCATTATAAATTAATTAGTTGTCAATTTAACATCAATTATTATTTTTTTTTCATTAATTTTTTTTATTATTAAAAAAACATAGACAGCCTCCACACACAAAAAAAAGAAAAAAAGAAAAAAAAAAGAGATTGATGCAGAAAACCCTAGCGCCGGTAGGCACAGCGGCGACGAGAGCATAGAGAGAGCTGTTGAGAGAGCAACACCATTATCACCGGAGGCTGCCTCTTTCTTCTCCACCGAAGAAGAGATCGCGACGAAAACGATCGCAGAAGAGAGAGAAGAGATCGATCGCGCTAGGGTTCAGATCGTCACCGACGGATGTAGGGTTTGGGATTGATCGTGCTAGGGTTTCAGATGGTGCTAGGGTTTGAGATTGATCGCGCTAGGGTTTCAGATGTCACCAACGACGCTAGGTTTTGGCTCTAGGGTTTGAGATCGATCACGACGATTAGGGTTTTGCCCCTCAATTGTGAAAGCGACGGTGAAAGGTTAATCGAAAGAGATAGAGAGAAGAGACGTGCTATTTGTTGGAAAAATGGTTTATATAGGCTTATTTTGGGCCAACTTTGAGCCCAAAATTGAGTAGGCCCCAAACGTCTTTTGGGGTGGATCCGAAGAGGTGAAGTATTTCTTGCCGCGTGGCAAGTCACACGGTAAAGACGGTTCGTCAAAATCATTTATGAGTGAATGGGAAGTTGACGTCGTTTTCGGGTTCGTGGAATAGGAAATTTAAGGTAGTAAATGTGGGTTTCCTTAAAATAGGTTGTCCCACATTGAAACTTTAAGAGAGCTTTTTTGTGTATTTAAGCTCTAGACTATAACACTTGGGTTGGGCCCCAAGGGACACCCCAAGTTTGTAGAAGGGAAGAGTTATGGACAAATAGAACCTTGGCTAAAAACCACCACATATGCGCGCACCGCCATCCGGCCGAGCCGAGCACGGGTGTGGGGGTCGGGTTGGTTCTAATATTAATTTTTTGGGCAAAAATTTATTTGAATTTTTTCAATTTCAATTTGAAATTTAAATTCAAATTTTTGTTTTCCTAAAGTTGTACCTCTTTCAAAACTATTCCAACAGTTTTTTAAAAAACTGTTTCAACAGTTTAAAACATTGTCCAGCAATGGATATATTTTCAAACTATTTGAAAAAACTGTTCCAAGAAGCAACAGACAGAATCTGTTTGAATTCAAAACAACATCTGTTCAAAACAGGTTGCATCTGTTCACTTTCAAAACTGAATCTGTTGGACAGATTCACACCTATTCGGACAGGACTTATTGTGCCTATAAATACCAACATTCCAGCAGTGTTATTTGATTAAAAAAAAAAATCAGTCTGAAATTAATTCCTTTGTGCTATCCAACTTTTATCTTTGGTGCATTATTCTTCATATTAGTTTTAGAATAAATTTCAGAGAGTTAGAACACAGGTTTGGTTCGCCGTTCAATTTGTTTTGGAGTGCTACTACAAATTGGTTAAGATCATTGTATCCTGAGAGATAGACGCCACATAACCGTAAGCATCGTAGCGGGGCGAATCTATCTTAAGGACAGAGTGTCACACACTCGACTTGGTTTTTTATTTTTCATTTGGTTCGACAAAATAAATTCTGTAAGTTTTATTTTATTTTGTTTGAATTAATTTCTATTTATTTTATTTACACACAAGATTGTTCCAACAGTATTTGGATACCAGAAACGTCAGAAACTGCAACCCTCGCCGGAAATCGCTACCCTCACTTGAAATCGCCACTCTCTCTCTCTCTCAGAGTGAACAACGTGAAAATATGGTTTATATACGGGGTATTTGGTAATTTCGGAATTTGATGAGGGGCATTTAAGTAATTTTGCCCCTCCAAACCAACTTCTCGCTTAAGCTATAATCTGCAAAGCACCCTCCTAGCCACTTCAAGAAAAAGCTATTTTTCTACTTAATTTAAGCTATAATCTGATGAGTTAAGTTGTACCAAACACAATGTTTTAACTTAAATTAAACTAAAAGCTGAAATAAGTAGCTTATAAATTCTACCAAACACTCCCATATTGAGTTGAGATTGAAACTCAATAAATAAATGAACTTCATATACCTAAGCATGCAACAACAAATGTTTATGGCATACAAAATTGATTGTTGGCCGAACTTGAATAACTTAATACCTCCAGATTTCATTAAGGAGGTATTAGGTTGAAATCTTAATGTATTATACGTCACCCAGTATGTGAAATTAGCGGGTGGTTGGATGATGTATCACCAATTAGATCCATTTTTGGTTTTAAAAAAAAAAAAAATATCGTGATGCTGTCCAAATATTTGATTTGGTTTTTTTATTATTTTTTTTCTATACGTGAAAATGCATTATAACACCAACTTATTATAGGAATACGAAGAAAAGATTGAAAATCTTACAGTCAGGTCAATCCCCGGATGATCTGCGCTCCAGAAGATATCGCGATCAGCAACGACAAAGTTGCCAGATACAGTATCATCTTCATACAGTACATGTTCAGATATGCATTCGATATTGGCTACGGTTATTGATAGAGATGATGAGTGTCGAATAAAGATCAGAACAAAACCCAGTACTATCTTGATCTTTGAAGGCAGTTGCATATGGATCATCTCCATTTTTTTTTTTTATTATTTGAATCTCAAATCAATATCTTCTTCACTTTTCCAGTGGAATAGAAAGAGGAGAGTGAAATATTGAAGGCCAAAAGTTCGGTTTTATCGTTTAATAGGTCAGTGGGTCAGCTACTTTCATGCAAGGAATTGGGGCTATTGCCGTATCTCCCAGGGAGAACTGTATTTGTCTTTGGGGTCCATTTTGAATTCAAATTGTTTAATAGGTAAGGGTAATTGAGTAGATAAATTATGTAAAAGTTTAAATTGATTGGTGGTCATATAATTTGATCATGTTTGTTTTTTTTAAAAAAAATTAACAATAAATGTAATTTTAAAAATAAATTATTTGTCAAACATGATGTAATCATGTCATTACTGATTTCCAATCAATCTAAATTTTTACAAACGATTTATTTAATGAACTCTTTGAACGATTCGGATCATGAAAGTAATCTTAGAATGACCTTTAAAGAGCGGCAAGGAAAAATTCATTTCACCCATTGTGGTGATTTGGTTGATTAACTATTTTGATTCCCATGATTAATTTCACTTTTATTTTCTTAAACTATCACTAATTTTTCTATTTTAATCTCTAAATTATTGATTTCGCCTATTTAATCCTTAAGGTCATGTTTGATTCACAAGATTAATAGTGAAGTATTAATAATCCTATTAAATTAGTGTGGTATTCACTATCCATTTGGATTAATATCCATGGGATTAATAATCCCACCCCTACCCCATTACTAATAATCCTACAAATTTGTTGGATTAATTATCCATTGGATTAATAATTCTAAACCAAAATGTTAAAACAAATATAGGATAATTGAGCCCACGGATTAATAATCCTAATCCCATGCTCTAATCCACCCAATCAAACATGCCCTAAAAGTTTTTATTTCTATATATGTAATCAAATTAGAAATGATTGTGCAAATTAATAATTGTTAAATCTTAATTTGATGGATAAAAAGATAATTTTATAATTTATAAAACTTAAATTATTTAAACAAAAACTCAATAAATTAATTGTGAGATGTAGTTTATTCAAAATAATATGAAAAAACAATGTTTTGTTGTATAATTTAAATTGTTCAAATTTTAATTTTTTTTGTGCGAAATTATATTTTAACGATTATTAATTTGTATAATGATATTCAATTTAACTAACTGGATAGAAATAAAAAAATAAAAAAATTATTAATAGTTAAGGGATGAATTAGAAAAATTGAAGAGTAGACGGGGGTGGCTATGAGCCGCTAGTCCTCTCAGCTCGATATTTTTTATATTTAGTCTATAAAATCAGGTTGATGATTTTTGTTTATCTGATTTAAATTTTGCATTGAGTTTCGGACAAAGAGTTTTAGCCTAACCCACATCGACTTGTCTATTTATAAAATATTAATTTTAAATTTTAAATTTTATATTATTTAGTTATAAAATTAATTCAAAACATAAAAAATAAATAAAAGTATATATATTTCTTTCTATAGTTAAATTAAAACACTTCTTAAAATATCATGTTTATTTTGAAATTAAATTTTGTTAATCTATTAAACTTAAATAATTATTAGAAAATCTGATTAATTTAAAAGTCTAAAAAAAAAATTATATTTATTGAATTAAATGGATGGAATTGTAATTTATGTATCTTTTTGGATCGGTCTTAAGATGGTTAGGTCAAACTATGGGTGCAATTTAGGTAGGTTCATGCAAGTTAAGAGATTGTTTAAGCCTTACCAAGTAGTTTTGAGAGTTGTCCAAGTTTGAATTGTAACTCGAGATTATATGACAGTCTGACCCAAATTGTCTAAATTGTATATAAATTTCAATTTTTTTTGGTACAACAAAGTTAATTAATTTATTAAAATTAGACTATTTACTTTTTTTTTTGCATAATGCTTTGTAGCTCGAAAAAACAAGGCTTGAATGGCCGGAAATATGACTTATATTCTCTCTCCTCTCTTCAGACTCCAAACCAAACCTCTGGTCTCTCCCCGCTGAATCGCTGATCCAGGTACTCATATAGTAACGACGACGCCCAGATCCTTCTCATTCTTGCGCTGAAATCCTCTCATCCATTTCATCCTCATCTTTCATGAACCTTCATCTCTGAGCTCTGTTAAACCTCCCATTGTACTCATACACTAATGAAGCCGAACGATGAGCGACAACGAACAGCAAACGACAAACGACGAGCTCTGTTAAAACTCCTCACCTACCAGTTCGATGCCTCTCATACGCTAACAACACCGAAAACTCGTCATTACGTACCAGAAGAAAACAAATCTGAGGTAAACCCAAATTTGACAAAACTAGGGTTAGGGTTTATGTTTTGGCTTTAATTTCTGTACGAATTCGTCGATTGTGACTTTTTGGTTTTGGAATTTTCCATCAATTTGTGTTAGGGTTCCCTTTAATTGTGAGAAAATGTGTTTGAGGCTTATGAATATATGATTGTTTATGGGTTTTCCCTTCAATTCCACTTTGTTATTTTGATTCTGATTTTGATTTCAAACCAAATTTGTAACTTTTGAACTTTGTGCATTTGGTATGGAAATCTGTTGATGAAATTTGTTGAATTCGTTGTTTGAAATGTGGGTGTTGTTTTAAATTGAACATGTGCCAAAATCTGTTCGTTGAAGCTGTTCTCTGAATTTGTTCTTTAAAGAATATGTTCTTTGAACTCTTTAAACAATATGTAAGGATCTGTTATAGTCCCACATGGTGCAAAATATATAAGTATCTGTGCAAAAAATGATTACATTACAAAAATATGTTCTTTGAATCTGTTCGTTGAATTTGTTCTTTAAAGAATCTGTTGTTTGACGAATCAGTTTTTTGAACTCTTTAAACAATATGGTGCAAAATATGTAAGTATCTGTGCAAAAAATGATCACATTACAAAAATTTGTTCTTTGAATCTGTTTGTTGAATCTACTCTTTGAAGAATCTGTTGTTTGCAAAATCTGTTCTTTGAACTCTTTAAACAATATGTAAGGATCTGTTATAGTCCCCCATGGTGCAAAATATGTAAGTATCTGTGCCAAAAAATGATCACATTACAAAAATTTGTTCTTTGAATCTGTTCGTTGAATCTATTCTTTGAAGAATCTATTTTTTGAACTCTATTTATGGATCACATCACTATGAATGCATCATTATGCATCAGTATGAGGCTTGCCCATCAGTATGAGGTAGTTGAATCTGTTCGTATTTTTTATGCAGATAAAAAAAATGGCTTTATCTTCTACTAATAATAGCAACATAAGATTAAAGCCAAGATTGTGTGATTGTGGAAGAACAACTGCCATGTATATTGTACGAATTAATGAGAATGGAAATCAAGGGCGTTTGTTTTTTATTTGCCCATCAAAATATGTAAGTATCTATTATATAAATTAATCTTTTAGTATTTACAAATTTCATTTGTGTGATTTGACTAATTGATTCTTGTGCATTGTAGAGTGCAAAAGAACACTGCAATTACTTCAAGTTCGCAGATGATGATGATAACGACGTTACCTTCACAATCTGTTCGAATGCTGGACCTCAGACAGCTATAAGAACAGAAGAATTTAATGATCTAAGGAGAAGGCTTGGTGAGATGGACTATGCAATTCATGAGCATTGTAGAAGGCTTCAAATGATGGAGAAGATTTTCAAGGCAATGACTTATGTCATTGTATTTTGTGTATTTTTGTACTTTATCATCTAAATGACTCACTTGTTAGGTTTTGGACAATGTTATGAATGTAATCAAAACTTGTTTTGTATTTTGTTGTTTGTTCTTAACACCTGCAAGTATGATGTAGCTTGATCATGGAGAGTTCATGGGAATAGGTTGCTGAGAACATGATTAAAAAATCTATATGTGATGGTTGGTTAATTGATGATCTTGGTTAATTGCTTTTCTTACACTTAAGTCAATTTCATTGTTCAAGTTTTGTGTTTACAGTGTGTATAATGTGCACATTTCTTTTCTGTTTATAGTTTGTATAATGTGCACAGTTTGATGATCTTGGTTAATTGCTCTTTTTGGTTAGTGACTAAGTAGCTTATGTTTCAAGATTGTTGACTTATATTGAGTTAATTATCGAACTTGAATTTTTGCTTTCAACTGTGAGATGAATATTTCTTGTGTGCATGTGTTATTTCTGTACTGATTGACTGACTGAATGCAGCTAAGAATCATACTTGGATGCTTATTTGCAGGCTCTCGAGCAATATGAATTTTTTTGTTCTTGAATTACAACCAACTAATTGAATGCTTCCCAATGACTTAAAAAAAAAAAAAAAAAAAAATCCTAATTTGATCTTATTCCAATTCTTGTACATTCATAAATTTATAAATGAACATGGAACAACCACTAAATTCCACCAATTGGAACAACCACCAATTGAACCTGTAATTCAATTGAACCTAAAATGAACCTGGAACAACCACTAAATTCCACCAATTGGAACAACCACCAATTGAACCTGTAATTCAATTGAACCTAAAATGAACCTGTAATTCAATTGAGCCTAAAATGAAGCCAAACAATCACCAATCTCACTAATTGGAACCACCACCAATTAAACTTGTAATTCAATTGAACCTAAAATGAACCTGTAATTCAATTGAACCTAAAATGGAGCCAAACAATCACTAATTCCACCAATTGGAACAGCTACCAATTGAACCTATAATTCAATTGAACCTAAAATGAACTTATAATTCAATTGAACCTAAAATGGAACAGCCACCAATTCCACCAATTTTCAAAATGAAGCCAAACAATCCGAAGTTTACAAATGAAATTCACCTAAAATTAGCACTTCGAAACTAAAAAAAAAAGGGACACTCGGATCCGTGTCTATATTCAAGTCAACAAATTTTGATGGTACTATCGAACTTTGACTACTGATATTGTTGACCATTCCAGCTTGAGTATGAGATGTGCTTCCAATGTCGTCCCCCCATTGTGCTTAAAATGTCGTCCCGTATTGTGCTAACCGGTGCCTGTAAAAATAAAGTAAATATTACAAAAAAAATCCACAAACATATTCATCAATATAAAATTTAATTTGTCGCAAAAATACATTTAACACGTACTAGTACATACATACAATCTTGTGTGCCATCCATACAAAGCAAACAGTAAGGTTGATGTTGTGGCACCTTATCATGAAATAGTAACAAAATGGCATTAGTAATTTGAAGCATTAAAATATAAACCCATAATAAACAAAGTGCAATATATTAAGTCTGTTCAATACATACCGATATATACATACTGTAACAACCCCGACCCGTGAATAACTATTAATCCATGATTAGACACGCCTAATATGTAATTAAGAGGAAATCATGTGTTAATTACATGTGTTATGTGTTATTTGCATTTGTATCTGTTCACGGTAAGAATATTTGTTTGCCTTTTTGTTTCATTCCGTGAATTGAAGGCCTTATCGGCATCCGGTCATAAAATTGACTTAGGTTATGTGTTATTTGGAATTTCTAGAATTTTATGGTAGGTTTAATTGAAATTCGATTCGGAACGAATTAATTAGAATAAATAATAACCATTTGCTTAGTTTAAGCTAAGATTAATTAAGTCAACTTAATAGGGCCTATATAAGGCTCATGTATACTCTTGCCTACATTACACACTCTTGTTCCTTTACTCTAGAGACTCTAAACGTGAGAGAGATGGAGATAATTAGAGGATGAGAGTTGATTTCAAGAAAGAATGGAGGAATTGTTACGCAATTAAGGGGCAATTAGAGAATTGAATTAGGACTCACCAAGAATTCTAGAGAATTTAGTAATATTATGCAAGAATTGAGCTAGTGAGGTAAGAAGGAGGAACACATCATGCATGCATGCACATTTTCTTCCATTATTAAGCTTAATTGCTAAGATTTCTCACATGTATGAACCAAGTCTACCATAGTGTTGAGAATTCATCATGTTTTCCCATCAATTTGCTTTCTTTGATCATGATTTAGAAGCTTTAAACTCACTCCATTACATATATGATATGTTTTTAAAATTTTGAGTTGCTTTTGAGCAATTAGCAAGCTTTTGGGCCTTGATTTTATGAAATGATCTTTAAATCTCCATGTTTTCCAAGTTTAGACATGTTTTCTCAAGTTTTGGGGCCCAAAGGTTGAGTTTGAAGGCATGGAATTCGAGTTTTGGACTTGAGAGTGCAATATGAAAATTCTAGAATTTGCACCCTCCGCTCGAACGACAGACCTTACGCTTGAGCAGCCACTCTGTGATCTTGCACTTTCGCTCGAGTGACCAAAATTTGGCTCGAGCATGAAATGTAAGCTCCCAAAAGTTTACATGTTTTGCAGACCGCTCGAGCGACAGAAGCTACGCTCGAGCGAAGACCTCAGTCACACGCTTGAGCGACCATCGAGCAGTTTTCAAACTGAAAAATCACACAACCAGTACTTTTGCAGAGTTTATAGACCGCATGAGTGACAGAAGTTGCTTTCGAGCGACCACTCACATTTTTGCATGTCTGCTCGAGCGAAGGAAGTTGCGCTCAAGCGAGACCCTTGTTTGCAGTAAGTTTTGTTAAGTGTTTCTAAGTGCATTTTAGCATCCTCATTGCATCCTAAGTATTCCTAGGCCAAGATTAAGACATAGTAATGAAGGTAAAAAGTAGAAACACACCAAGAAAAGAAAGAACTAAGTTAATGATTCCGGGTGTGTAATTCAATACATATTCGTTCTATATCTGTGTAGGTCACGCACCACAAGATCTCTGATTTGTCTACTTTGTTTGTTTGCTTTGGAGCCAACTGTGAGTAATAACGTAGTAAAGCTATGTTTAATTTGATGTATTTTCTATATATGGAATAAGATTTGTTTTATGTAATGTTATGCTTTGTGTAATGAATGATTGTCCAATTCTGACAAATATTTGTGGCATTAATTCTATGGTTCAAGTATGCTATCTATACCTGGACCGGAGGTTCCTTTATGGAACTGGCAAGTTATTTGCACCCAGCTGGAGGTTCCTTTATGGAACTGACAAGTTATCCGTTCCCAGTCCGGAGGTTCCTTTATGGAATTGACAAGTTATCCGTACCCAGCCGGAGGTTCCTCTATGGAACTGACAAGTATGATCTTTGATACTCTGTATGTGATTTGTTAGCGTTAATGGATGTAAGATTAAGTATGAATTTTGATTTCTGTTATGACTCGAACAAGAATGTGACTATGAATTTGTTTTTGTTTATCGAATTAGTTGTGGGACATCATTCATTTAACCCCAATGATGAAGTTGTATATTCTTGTCAAGTGCTCGGAGTCCTCAGCAAAATGCCACAGCTTTGAGCCTTCAAACCCTATACACCTCTTGCCTTGTTTTGGACCACAACCATAGTTCTTCAAGCTAGAAAAACCTTAGGACCTACAGGACCATTTATATGGGTTGCCAGCTACTGATATTGGCTGCCGGCCACTGCTCTTGGCTGCCGGCCATGTATGTGGCCTACCGGCCACAAGTGTGTTTTGGCAGATATTTTTGCTAGTTGTGCCAGCTGTTGTCACAGATGGATGCACTTGCTTACACATGTATGTATTGATATTTCTGAGGGAGTTTGATGTTTTTCTATATATAGGAGACCTCCCCTTCCATTTTTGAGGGTTGAAAAATTTGGAGCAAAATATTTTCTCTCTCTCTGCACTTCACTCTCTCTCTTGCAAATTCCTAAGCTTTTGCCTATACACTAACCAAACCTTGTGGTATTGGAGCTGAGGTACTTTTGAGCCCACTTTGAGCTCTTGAGGGTGTGTAAGTGTTGATTTGTTACTTGGAAAGTGTTCTCCTTTTCAAGAGGTATAAGTCTTTGTTTGTTGTTTTGCTTTAATTGCTAATTTGCCTACTATTTTTGGGCTTTTTTTGGATTGTCTAAACTTTAAAATTTTGGGCTACAACTTGTGGTTTAAGGCTAATAAGGGTGGAGGGGTGGCTCATCATTCCTTCCACATAGCTTCCAAGGTCATTACCTTTGTGTTTCCCACCATGTTGTCACCTTTTAGCTTATTGTTCTAATTTTTTTTGTCTTAATTCTAGCATGTTTTAGGACTGATTTAGCACTGTTTTAGGACTGTTTTTGGTTGTTCATTGCATTTGAGCTTTATATTGTATGCTTGTAGTGTAATTATTCTCATGGGCTTGGTTGTTTAGGCCTTAACCACCAATCTATTTGAGTTGATAGTGTTTATTTCTTGTTTTCCATGCTTGTGATCACCTTTAATCACCTCTGTAACCTCATTCCTTTCTTGGCTTTTGTTTTGCTTTGAAAGTTGTTTCAAGCCACTTATTTGTTTAAGCTTGAGATTGGGGTCTTGTGCTTAATGGTTTAATCCCTTTGGGGGTTCATTACCAATGGCATGACACTTCTCTCATGTCTAAAACAATTCTTGGTTTGATACTTTCTTTCCATTAGAGAACTTAAAGTTCACCTTTGGACTTAATTTACTAAGGAATGGTTGGTAATTAAAATGGAGTAATAAAATTGGGACTAAAAATGATGCAAGATAATAACTTGGTTAGGGTTCAATCGGACGTTAATTGAACCCTTGAGTCTTGAATCGTTTCATACTTGTTCATGATGAAAATGGTTCAAGAGTCATTGTCAACCACTTTTCTTGATCAATCCATGATAGGGAGGAGGTTTGAGGGTCTTTTATTGTTGCATTTATTGAAATTGTACTGTAATGCCCCAACCCTTCACATGTCATCGATATTGTCTGCTTTGGGCCACGCCCGCACGGATTTGTTCTTCCCAGTGGGTCACCCATCCTAGAACTACTCCAGCCTAAGCATGCTTAACTGGGGAGTTCTAATAGGGATTTCACTACCCGGGAAAAGGCCTCAATGCCATATTAGGGTCCAGGTTTTTACTTTTATAGCCCAGGAACTCCCCCCTCTATTCTCGATGTGGGACACCGGGACCTTACAATCTACCCCCCTTAGGGCTGCACGTTCTCATGCAGTAGCCTGCCAGCTCGTAAGCCCGCCCATATGCACCGAGAGACGCCAGGGGTCCACACTCGGTACTCCGGAGAGTCGGCTCTGATACCATTTGTAACGCCCCAACCCTTCACATGTCATCGATATTGTCCGCTTTGGGCCACGCCCGCACGGATTTGTTCTTCCCAGTGGGTCACCTATCCTAGAACTACTCCAGCCTAAGCACGCTTAACTGGGGAGTTCTAATAGGGATTTCACCACCCGGGAAAAGGCCTCGATGCTATATAAGGGTCCAGGTTTTTACTTTTATAGCCCAGGAACTCCCCCTCCATTCTCGATGTGGGACACCGGGACCTCACATGTACCATTTGGTTCATAGGCCATCATGCAATGAAATTGCATCGATTGATGGTTTGTGAATCAAATTTACCACTCATTTGAGCTGTTTGATGATAAGGACGGATAAGTTGTACAAACAACCCTTGAAAATACCTCGATTATGCTATGTTTGCTCTCTGTTGTAGCAGGAAGAACTAGGATTTTGTGGCCGACAGGCCACTATTTCTGGATGGCAGGCCATCATTTGTGGTTGATAGGCCACCACTTCTGGCCTGCCAGCCACTTTTGTCAAATTGAGCAGTGGCCTTTTGAAACAGAGCAGAGTTGATTTTGAGGTGAAAAATAGTGCAAGTGTTCCAATTGTGCAACAGAGGCTTCCTAGCAGCAGAACAATGGCTTTTTCGGGTGGAAATCTGCGCGCATGCATGAGCACTCCTTGCTTCCTAGGGTTATTTAGTTTAATTACTTAGTTTAGTCGTTTCTTTAAAATTCGTAAAGTGTTGTAATTAATTAGTTGTAACTATTTAACTTTGTCTTGTAAATAATTAGTTAGCTAGACTATTTATTTAATTTGTTGTTGTAATAATTAATTCGCTAGTTTAGTTAATTTATTTTATTTGGGTTTGTAATAGTTAGTTAATTAGCTTTAATTAGCTTAGCTAGTTAGTTTATTCGGACCCTCCTGCGTGAGGGCAAGCAATTGTAATAATGTGTATGTCTTCCAATCCCACGTCTTTCTCCCTTTTATTTACCTGCTTATGATGGTCAGTTTTAGGGCATCATGTTTTGTTTAGCATCTCTCATGCCTTGCACCTATTGTCTTGCATGCATTGAGCTCGACGCATCATTCTAACTTGCATTGTTAGTTAAATACTTCTTTGAATACATGTTTAGGTCGCATGCTATCAAGCTGACTTACATGTCATAATTAGTAGCCGAGCCTATTTAGATTGCATATCGCATGTGTTGCATTAGTCATATTGCATGGTTAGGATCATGCATTATTCTAACTTTATCATCTTTTTGGCTTGGAGTACTAGGTGATCTTTTACCTGCTTTAGCATATTGCATGCGTATGATTGTAGTCATGCTAAGCATATTCACCATGAGGCTAAGTGCTTAAGTGATAAACTGTTTGAATGCCTATAGATGAACGCTATTTGCTTGAATTGGAATAATTTGAGTAATGTTTATATGCAATCACTTTTTCAAGTGGTACATATTCTAAACAATTTTCAAAAACAAACATGAAATCAAATGTTCCAATTCTTGCAAATTGGTCTATACTTGTGTGCGCATCACATAGTAAGTTAGCATAATAAATCGAAACAAGAGCAAATAATGTAAATAAGATTCACAACATGATTAGTAGAGGCCAATCTTTGATCGGGCGAGCGGGGGTGCTCAATTCATGACCTTCCCCTCTCGTACCCAAGTTCCTGAGTTGAGACAATCTTGGTGATGACGGACACGTGGCCTTTGGCACGAGTCATGGGTTTCCTAAATTTCTCAAAAATATTTAGGTGGTGACTTTGTATTTTGCAAAGCAGTCTATTTTTGGTAATTTGATTCAAAATTGATTTTCCAAAAGATTTGTCAGATTTGGACTCTTTGGTATTTATCTATTTCACATTGCACTTGTGAAATCATATTTAGAATCACAGGAGTCCGATACTATAAGGCTTATTCGTCTTCCAAAAGGAGCGCAAAAAGTCGAGCTACAGTTTGTGGCGACTCTACTGGGGATTTAGAAAACTTGACTCGAAATTCACGATGTGAAATTTTATCTACACTTATATGTTTTTTTGCATTGCATTGCATTTGCATTGGTGTGCTTAAGTCACTGTGTTTGCCATCTGCTATTCCTGGACGGTTTGCAGGAGGCTTGCCTAAAAGCTTGCCAAAAGGCTGATCGGTTGCGGGCTCTGCTATGATGGGAACACACCCTTGGATCTGGACTACTGCTGTACTGTTTGATCCTCTTTTCACTTCTTGGTGTTAGGTATTAGAGATATATTAGGTAGTCTTGTTGAGGTACCTTTTTGACTATTTGGCTTAGTTGCATATCGAAAAGCCATAGAGACTGTTCCAAACTAGGACAGGATGCTCACCCGAAATGCAGGATTGCATGAAAACCGCTTTGTTTGAATAGTGAAGCCTAGTTCCTGACGAAACTAGGACAGGGTAACCTTACCCCCTCATAAGGGTGTTTTGGCTCTTACTTAACTGGTATGTGCTTTACAGTGAAACTTTACAGGAATGTGCATAGCAGTTGTAAGTTTGGTATCTGTTTTGGGGGCGGAATTCAGTGTGGAGTGCAGTCCTACAGCTTTGATCATGTCTGTGTTAATAGCGTCTTAGCTGAGGTGCTGTGTAGTTTCTGATTATCGTTTTCTTTTGCTTTATTTCTTTTTGCTAGGTAGTTTAACACCATAGCTTCATAAAGTTCGAATATCCCCCAAGTACTCTGGACCCCAGTCAGAAGGCTTTGCAAAGCTGGGGATCTTGTTTGGGGATAGCCCGTGTTTACTTCACTCCCACTGATTACAAAACGGAGGAGAATCAGACAGAGTTCATTGGTTCAGTTTTTACAGCAGTCATCTCTCAATTCACTTGTGTCCAGTCAGGTTTGGGAATGGTCATCTACTTCTAGCCCAGCACGAGATCAATCTCCTATTCTAATGGCACAGTATCCCCCAGTCAGTATAGAAGAATTGATACATCATCTTCAGCAGACCGTTGAAACCCTATAGCAAGATGCTGCCTACCAGGCCGAGGTAATAACCGAACTACAATAACAGCAACCACAGCTGGCTGCGACCTCTGTATCCCATGCACCTCCCACGGGTATTCCAGCACCCGGAGCCACTGCTCATACTACCAATGTCCAAGAAAATTAGGGCAATCTAGCAGAGCCAATCCCAGCACAAGCCTCTAAAACCCCTGTTTATCAGACTCAGGCTCTGTTTGAGTTTGAGATTGACCCAACTGTACTCAAGGTCAATAAACTAGAAAAGTTATTCAAGAGAGCACAAAGGGTTAACTTCATCGTAGACATAAAGAACAGGTACACCGATTCTGCAGTGACATTGCCAGATTGGTTTAAAATGCCGCACATTGACCATTTTGACTGTTCTGGAGATCCGATGGTTCATCTACGACTGTTTTCGGACATCTTGCGGCCGATGGGCCTTACTAGACTACAGAAGTTATCTTTCTTTGGCCGTACCATGTCGGGTATAGCGGCTATATGGTATGCCAAGTTGGAAGACTCTATCAAGCAGAATTGGGAGGAGATGGCCGAGGCTTTCATTGCACAGTATTTGTACAATACTCAAATCGAGGTCACAACTCGTGATCTCGAGGCAACATGCCAAGAGCTAAAGGAGGGCTCATCTGAATTTGTGACAAGGTAGAGAGCTAAGGCCTCGATGATGACCACGAGGCCTTCTGAGAAGGATCAGATTAAGATGGTTGTTTGGAATTTGCCCGGCAAGTTGCTGTAAAAGATGATTATCCTACCTCTATTTACATTTACAGAACTCTATGAAATAGAGGTGCAAATCGAAGATGCCATGAAACAAAGGCTTATTACAGATGAGAAGGAGCTGGCAAAAAGGCCATTTGTTCGCAGTTCCAATGCTGCCAGTGGTAGCACAGCTGCGAGGCCGTCAGATGTAAGCGTTGTCACCACAACCAAGACTGCTAACCCCTTTGCCAACATAAGCTCACAAACGCCGTCCAACCCTGGCCGATCCCAGAGGATTTTCAACCAACTTTACATGACCCTATCTTAAGCCATGAAGGTGTTAGTAAAAAAAGGGCACCTCAAACCACTAAAACCCTGCCCATTGCCTGATCCTTTTCCACCTAAACACAACCTCGCAAAATACTGTGCATTTTACCAACAGCATGGTCATGATATCGACTACTGCTTTCGATTGCGTCATGAGATTCATGATCTCATTGATAACAAGGTGATCGCTCCACCTCAAAAACCGAACGTGAGCACAAATCCACTCTCAGCCCATAATCAAGTCCCTCCGCTTTGAAATCTCAACCTGATCTATACATTGGCCATTCTATACGACCCCAACATTTATATTACCCCCTTCCACCTACTAAAACCGACGTTGTTCATTCCAGAAGGTGCAGATCTGTGCATGATGGACACGTCTAACCCTTAACCCAAGCCTGTGGTGATGAGACTTACAGTGGAAGGGGAGTCGACCTTGAAGGAAGGTACTAGTTTGTTGCCGGAGTGCCCTAAGGACTTACTTGATAGGGACTATGACCCAAGCTGCTACATTGTGCCAACTAGTCAAATTAAGCCCGAATTGGTGTTGTTAGCCTTGGTAGACATTAATGTGGTTAGAGAAGATGGCCTGAGCCAGGGGTTGGATGATCTAGCAGAACTCAAGGAGGACTTGGACAATCTGCAATTCTTTGACGAGCAGGATAAGGGGGATGTACAAATCGGGTAGTTCGACTTGGACGGATCAACGGACAATACTGGATGGCTGAGTGATGAGCCAGACAAGGAAGAATAAACTAAAATAAAACTAGAGGGAAAAGAAGCAGGGATCACTATAGTGGCCAGAAGGGCTGATGAGAAAGGAAAGTTGCTGGAGAACACTGGCATGGAAAATTCAACTCAGGAATTGGGCGCTATGAATACTGTGGATACGGAACAGGAAGCTGCACTGAAGTAAATTGAAGAAGAAAGGATTGAAGACGGCCAGGAAGTTGTAATGGCCCAACACCTTGTAGGGGATGCCTATGATGTAAAGGTGATACGAGCAGAGTCGGACAACTGTTTATCTGCTGCTGAGGGTGAATGGTGGGACGATGATGATTTGCATCTGGCCTACACTGACGAAGACTGGGGCGAGTGCCTTCTGGACAACACGTGGTATGCTTAAAAAATATACCATCTAACGAGAAGTGGGCGGTGTTTTAAGCCGCCATACCTAGATTAAGCAGAGGCGTCTAGAAAAGACAGAGAGGCTGAGAAACAGAAAGAGAAACAGCTGGAAGAAGAGGTAGTGTTGAAACAGCTTAAGAAAATCCAAGCTGACATCTCCATCTGGGGTTTTCTCATGGCCTCTCGGGTACACCGACAGGCAGTGTTGTCGGTAATGGACAAAGCTAAATTGTCCATTGATACCACGCTTGAGCAGCTGGTAGGTTTGGTTTTTCCAAGTAGTACCAGACCAACCCTTACATTCTTTGACAAAGAACTGCCGCCGGAAGGCTCGGCCCACAACAAACCTTTGTACATATATGTGGAATACAGGAAGAAATCAATGCTGGTGGTGTTGGTAGATACCGGTTCGGCCATCAATGTCTGTCTTTCTCGCACTGCCTATGCAATTGGCCTTAAACCAGCGGACTTTGTTCCCACAGCCCAAGTAATTCGAGCATATGATAATACGAGCAGAGAGGTCATGGACATAGTGCAAGTCAGAGTCCAGGTGGGCCTAACTGAGCAAGGGGTCGAGTTCCATGTCTTGGATGTGCCGGCTACCTTCAATTTACTGTTAGGGAGGCCCTGGTTGCATCATGTGAAAGTCGTCTCTTCCACTCTCCATCAGATGTTAAAGTACTCTCATGGGAGATAAGTGATGATTGTTTTTGGGAATTCATCCATCCATCCATCCATCGCCAAAGGTAACTACACCAGTATTGGAGATCACCCATGGCGAGGAGGATGTATTCCTCTCGGGATTCACTCTGGTTGAAGCCCGGGTAGTGTAGACCATTCTGGCCGCAGACAATGGCATGTACGTCAGCGCCCAGTCTATCTATTTCATAAATAAACTGCAGCATGTTCCAGGAATGGGACTCGGGAGAAGTGACTGGAAAGGCGTTGCAGCACTGACAGATGTGTCACACAACCCATATGCCTTTAGACTGGGCTATGTACCCACCAAAGAGGACTGGATCAGAAAGAGGGAAGAGATAAAAGGCAAAGCCAAGGCCAAGCAAGCTGGGAAACACTATGAGCTTATCCACAGGTTGATCCAAGGAACATTGAATAGCTGCTTTGTTCGGAAAGGAGAAGACTTCCCTTTTTGCGGCTTTCCCGAGCCTTGGAGAATTCCTCGAAGCAGTGTGTCCCTGGGTTCGAGATCTTCTTTGATCTGCAGCTGTAGTACAGTAATGATGAGGAAAGAGCTGAACCAAGCATCGAACAGAGCACGGAAGGTGACTCAGATGGCAGCGAACTTAGATTAGGGGTAGCACTGGCTAGTCTCCTGACAGATCCTGTGGCCAACCTAGAGAACTTGGGGGATAACCTTACTGTCTCCATGATCAGGGAAGAATAGGGTGTGAACCCAACCAACGGCATTTTGGATGCATCAACGGCACCATCTCTTATCTGGCAGCTGGGGGAAGGCAATCTGTCCAGTTTTAAGTTAGGTGATGAGCTAGAATCTGATTTCACTAAGTCTGTGGGGTCGGATCAGATTCAAGTTCTTTTGAATCTGCGTTTGGTATTTCTGGGGGTGGTAACCCGGATACCAAAGTCCTGTCTAGGTCTTATTAAGCTTTTCTTTTGAGTCTGTAATCGAAGATTTGGACCTTTTGAATGAAAGCTTTGCAAATTTTGTGTACTTCTCTGTGCTGTTGGTTTATTGTATTGACCAAGATTTTTAGAATTTTAACGAAAACAAAGGGGAAGAAATTCCCTTGGCTTTGAAAAACTTGATTAATCGAAAGGAGGAGAGGTTTGCTAAACCCTGTGCTGATGAAATCATTACCATTAATGTGGGTACTGAGAAGGATCCGCGCTTGGTCCAGATCGGGTTCACGTTGTCTTCGAAGGAGCGTGAGCGGTTAATTGTTTTGTTAAAAGATTTCAAAGATATTTTCACGTGATCCTACAAAGACATGCCTAGAATCGATCCTAAGATTGTACAGATTCGGATCCCTCTTGACCTTGAGGCCTAACCAGTCAAGTAGAAGTTGCGTAGAATCCATCCAGATTGAGCGCTGAAAATCAAGAAAGAGGTCACTAAGCAGATCGAGGCAAGTTTCTTGTTAGTATCTAAGTATCCGACTTGGTTGGCCAACATCATCCCAGTGCCGAAAAAAGATGGTAGAATCCAGGTGTGTGTAGACTTCCGGGATTTGAATAGAGCCAGTCCAAAGGATGACTTTCCTCTGCCGTATACTGATGAGTTAGTGGACTTCACTACGGGCCATGCATTGCTATCATTTATAGACAGGTTTTCTGGGTACAACCAGATTCTGATGGTGCCCGGGGACAGGCAGAAGACCGCATTCACTACGCCGTGGGGTACCTACTGCTACCGGATTATGCCGTTTGGGTTAAAAAATGCTGGAGCTATAGATCAAAGGGCTGCGACCACCATTCTGCATGACATGATCCACAGAGGTCAAGGTGTACATGGACGACATGATTGTCAAGTCCAAAGAATGAGAGGGCTACTACACCACCTTGAAGAAATTCTTTCAACGGATTAGGGAATATAGATTGAGATTAAACTCGTAGAAATACACCTTCGACGTAATGGCATGAAAAATGTTGGGCTTTTTGATCACACAGAGGGGTATTGAAGTAGATCCTTCCAAAATCAAGGCCATCCTAGAAATGCCACCACTGAGGACTGAAAAGAAGGTGCAGGCTTTTTGGGTAAGGTGCAATTCATAATACGGTTTATTTCCAAATTAACCTAGACTTGTGAACCATTATTTGGTCTCCTGAAGAAAGGGAAGAAATTCCAATGGGATGATTGATGTCAATTTTCCTTTGAGCAGGTTAAGCAGTACCTCTAGAATCCTCTTGTGTTGTTGCCGCCAGAGCCGGGAAAGCCTTTGATTTTGTACCTGTCAGTAACAAACACAACCATGTGATGCATGCTTGCTCAGGAATCTAAGATAAGGTGGAGAAAGCCATCTACTACTTGAGCAAAAAAATGCTAGACCATAAGACCCGCTATACTCCGTTGGAAAAAGCTTGCCTAGCCTTGGTATGGGCTACTAGGAAGTTGAGGCACTACTTGTTAGCTCACTCTGTAATCCTGGTTTCGAGATTAGATCCCATCAAATATCTCTTTGAGAAACCGGCACTTACGGGTAGGCTGGCCCGTTGGTTGTCTTTTTTCTTCGAATTTGATCTCAAATATGTCACCCGCAAGTCGGTTAAGGGAAAAGTTGTAGCGGAGTTCCTGGCAGACCATCCGATAGAAAGAGATGAGGTAGTGGAATGCTTATTCCCAGAAGAAGACATTCTGTAAGTTGAAGAGGAAACTTGGATGATGCACTTTGACGGAGTGTCCAATCAGTACGATTATGGGATAGGTGTGTTGTTGATAGCACCCGATGATTCCCATGTACCTTTGGCCTTCAAACTCTGGTTCAAGGTGTCTAATAATGAAGCAGAGTATGAAGCGTGTATTGCTGGTTTAGAAGTCGCCCTGGAACTAGGGGCAATAAGATTTGATGTTATCGGGCACTAGAACATAGTTGTTTCTCAAGCAAACGGAGACTGGAAAGTCAAAGAAGAAAAGATGAAGTTTTTCCATCAGACCCTGGATATTATGATTCCTAGGTTTGAAAAACTGACTTTCACGCATCTACTGAGAGAGAACAATAAGTTCGCTGATGCTTTAGCAACTCTATCTTCTATAGTAGACATCCCACTTGGAGTTCGGATGCATCCGATTATCATTGAATAGAAATACACGCCGGCTTATGAAACTATTGTCGTGATAGATGAAGTGCAAGACAAAAACCCTTGGTATTATGATATTTGAAACTTCTTGGAAAATGAGATATATCTACCAGGGACAAATGCCAAAGACAAATGGGGAATACGGCGAATGGCCGTCCAATTTATCATCTGTGGAGGTAAGTTGTACAAAAGATGTCATTTGAGAATGCAAAAGTTGTGTGTAGAAGAAGAGGAATCGAAGTGCCTTATGGAGGCTATTCATGGCGAAGAATGCGGGGCGCATATGAATGGTGTGATGCTAGCTCAGAAAATTCTCAGGGAAGGTTACTACTGGTCCACCATGGAGGAGGATTGTATTAGGCTTGTGCGGTGATACCACAAATGTCAAATTCATGCCAATCGCATGAATATTCTGCCGTCAAAGCTTTACAACATGACTTCGCCATGGCCTTTCTCGGTCTAGGGAATCAACGTTATCAGTGCAGTCACGCCAAAAGGGTTGAATGGGCATGAATATATCTTGGTGGTGATAGATTATTTTACAAAGTGGATGGAAGCTCAGTCCTATGCAGTGTTGAAGGCATCGCATGTGGCTAAGTTTATCAGAAACAATATCATTTGTTGATACGGAGTCCCAAACGAGATCATATCAGATAACAGCTCCCACTTCAAGAAAGAGGTAATAGACTTGTTGGACAAATACAACGTGGCTTTTCATAAGTCATCCACATCCAGACCGTAAACCAATAGAGCTGTTGAAGCCGCCAATAAGAATATCAAGAACATCTTGCAAAAGATGGTTGAGACCTACATGGACTGGCCAGATAAATTGTCATTCGCACTTTGAGGCTACAGAACCTCGATCAGGACGTCTACAGAGGCAACTCCTTATTCTCTCATCTACGACATGGAAGCAGTCTTGCCAATTGAAATTGAAGTCCCGTCGCTGCAAGTCATGGCCGAGTGTCCGATAGCGGAGGCAGACTGGAAATAGAGCAAATTTGAGAAGTTAATGCTGTTTGACAAGAGGAGGCTAAAAGCATTGTATCATGTTCAGGGCTACCAGCGTAGAATTGCTAGGACTTTTAACAAAAAAGTTAAGTCTCGGAATCTCAAGGAGGGAGATATGGTGCTGAAAGATAACCGAGCTTCCATTCATGACCCTAGGGGCAAGTTCAGACCTAATTAGACTGATCCTTACATCATCAAAGCTATCTGGTTAGGAGGGGCAGTTATTCTCATGGACTTAGATGGCCTGGAATTTTCGCAGCCGATCAACATGGATAAGTTGAAGAAATACTATTCTTGAGAGGCCTGCTAGGCCGAAAACCTGAAAGGGCAACCTAGGAAAAAGTTAGAGCCTGAAAAATTAGAAATAAAGAAAAACTGAGCTCGCAAGGTTGAAAACCTAAAGGGCAACTTTAGCAAAAGTTAGAGCACAAAAGAAGAGAGTCAATATTCAAGTGAACCTGAACTGAACTACGTAAGTCTTGTTTCCCATCTGTAGGATACGTAGGCAACTTCATCCTGAAGTTCGGCTGTAATTATCTCCAACTCAATTATTCTGTCTGTTCTTCTGATCGGGTCATCTTTGTCCATTATCTAAGAGTTCGGTTGTGATCTTCATTTTGGGAAGAAGAGCTGGTTACAATGTAGAGCAGTAGTGTTATTAAATTAGGGACAGTTTTGATCTTTTGATTCAGGGTTGTACATCTTGAGGATTGATTCCGCGTGTGTCGGGTGGTGATCATTTTCAAAAATGGTTTTGGAAAGTTTTGATAAAAGTTGATTTTGTTGAAAATTTTACCTTTTACAACTTAGACCATTTTTGGACCAAAAGGAAAATTTTTAGTGCTCACAACTTTAATTCCATTGATTTCAACATAAAGTTCTCCAACTCTCTGATACAAATCAAAGTTGCTTTTACATCATAAAACTTAAAAAGAAAGGTCAAAGCAATAAACTAGGGGCATAGGTGAGTTAGGTGCTCCTGCATCCTCCACTCATGCTTGCGGAATCTTCTGAAGCCAAAGTGGGCCCAGTTTGTGCCTCATCCTCGAGCCAAGCCAAGCACTCGCCAGAAAGGGCAAAACTAAAACTAGGGGCCGGGACTTGAAGCTTTCTCGTCCTCTAAACGGCGAGGTACCTAGTTAAGTGTAAAGCATGAATCGGGAATGAAGCCGGGTATTCTACCCCCTCCTTTGGGTAGGTCTGATCATGCCCATACTGGCGTCTGAACTGAAAGGGAAAATAGAACACGCAATGGGTGAGGCCAATCAACTGTATGCCAAGCTGTCGAGTCATGCTGTAACTCATCTCAGTCAGATGAAGCCAGGAGTAGCGCCAAGCTATGTCAGTTGCAGACCTACTGTATATCCAATTGCACCACCATCCCTCCTTGGGAAAATCCACTAGTTGGTGGTGGAAGAAATAAGCTCGAGCTGAGTACTCGAGGCAAGAGTCCACCACCTTCAGCTTATCCATAAGCCATACCTGGAAAGGGATGAAAAATAAGAGAAATTAAAGAATAGAGAGATGCGCGTGGAGAGAAAAGTAAAGAAAGGGCTTTGAGAGAAAAATAGAGCTTGAGTGCCGAGTGATGTGAGAAACACATATGAGAAAGGATGGGAAACAATACCCGAAAAAGTAGTGGACTCCCCGCAAACCTGGTGGTCTCTTGCCGATAAAAAGCATCCAAGCCCATCAAGGTCTTGGCTAGGGCCAAACTGATGTAACTTTTACCTTCTTTCAGACATTGGGCCACTTCGATCAACCGAATGCTGGTTTTGTCATAACTAGGGGTAAGAAGGAAATGCACAAGCATACATAAACAGAGGGCATGTTACCGAAAACCTTTCCAGAGGAGGTCGCCCTTGTCACCGATGTCAGAAAATCGATGAATTAAGCTGGGTATGTCTAGCTCTCCGTCATAGGCCAAAGATCGAGCTTTATGCAAAGTGAGCCCACACATTTGTCCCAAAACTTGGGCGTGGCCAAAATGGGGTTGAGGTATGATTTCCTCATCATACTGGATTTCCGTCAATACCCAAAATTCTTCAAGAGTCGGGTACATTTCTTGTGTTTCGAAGCGAAATACATGCATAATTGGGTCCCAGCATCAGGCCATGGCATGGAGGAACGGAAAGCAAAGTGGAGTATGGCTCAACGGAAAAAGCGTGTTTATGCCGAAACCCTGGAAATTTACCCCGTGCCATCGTTATCCAATCTGTGAGCTTCTCAACAAGGAATATCTCCATTTGTAGAAGAAACAACAGTTAAAATGAGGTTCTGGAGAATAAATCATAAAGAAGGACTTTTTATAGAAAATAAGGCTGTGAGTGAAGGCCAGCTGTCAGCAATCTGGTGATCCTCACATTTGTGGCCAGCAACCTCTCTTTCGAAAACAAGGTGGTACTGAGGAGAAACATCAAGAAGCCTCGAGCGTACTGCTCCACCTCCTCTGGTGTCTCAGGCTCTCTCCTGCGAAACTATTCGGTGAACCAGTAATACCTCACCATCGCTGGTCTGTATAGAGGTGGGCGTGCTCCCAGCAGGTGGATCCAAGTGGCTTCCCACTCGGCCATATCTATGTTGAAGGGGATCAGATCACCCCCCACTCCTAAGCCTGTAAGCATGGCGAAGTCATACGGAGTCATTGTCATCTCCTCGGTGGAAGAGCAGTAGAAAGAGTTGGTAGTGTCCCACCACCTCTCCATTAACGCCCCGAGAAGAGTCCGGCTTGTTATGTGCGGTGAGAGCCCGAAACAGAATAGATCGAAGCTAGCCTCGTTAATAATGTCGCAGACCTTGGCAGGGAGCTTATCATACTAGTCTCTCGCCGTCGTCGCTCCATATCCCCTATAAGCATAGAAGTCTCCTTGTAGTAGAGGAAAGGTGAAGCAGATGAAAGACAGTGACAAAAGAGCATTCAGATAAAAGGCAGTGTAAGAAATACAGTTAAAGGAAAGGCAAGAATGCATGAAAATAGAGTTCATACCTTGGTAGCGCTGGAAGAAAGATGGGAGTCCGGCACCCTCAGTAGAAGGTCCTCTGGCACGCCACGAGGAAAGTCACTGAAACGCCTGATGCCTCTAGACAGTAGTATATGTGTATGAGGATTATAAGTCAGGGGATCAAAGGGCTGCACCCTCAGTGGTAATGGCTCTGGCTCGAGCTCTGGAGCGAACTCCGCCTCAAGATCAGCTGCGATGTCCTCTATCGCCGCACCGGCCTCAGTAATCATCGACTCCTCAAACTCGATATGGGGTGATAATGGAGGTGAAACCTCAGAAGGAGCACCGTCATGGGGAATATCATTCGTCATATGGAAAGTGAGTGAAAAATGGGTGAAAAATGAAGAAAAATGAAGAAAAGAGGGAAAACTTGGAAAAAGTCAACCCTAGGAGAGAGAAAATAGAAGAAAAAGTCAAAATCCAAAAAAGTTCACAAAACTCAAGAGAAACTCGAGGAGAACAAGCCTAAGGTGGTGAAAATGCAAGAAAAGTGACGAAATCAAAATCTGATCGGTTCAAAGTGTAGAGAATCAAGAGGGTTTTATGAAAAAAGTTTGCGTGGGGCGTTGGAAAATGTGTATAAAGCGTAAATCTAGAGAGAGAGGGGTGTTTTCGGATGTGTGGAAGTGAAGAAATGAAGCATGGAGTTGGATATTTAAAGACCCACGCTGAAAAGACCTTTCTTTCCTGATTTGTGCACGGGTGACCGATAAGCCCAACTGGTGGCCGACAGGTGGCCGGTGGTCTTCCCTTGTGGCTGACAGGTGGCCGGTGATCCTCATTTCTGTCTTGGTGCTGTTTTGTACCTCTATTTCCCGAGAAGTGTATGAGAGGTTCACTGTTGGGTCCAGATTGATTCTAAGGGATCTCGAAACTTTGTTCTGGTGCATGAATGTGCCCTACTTGCCAATATGAACGAGGTGTATCATTTTTGAGTATGTTGCAAAGTCTCCGAGAGGTAAATCGGAGGTTGTCATTGAATATCGTTTTTATTCGTTCTGTCAAATTATATGTTTGTTCTGTTCTATTGCATAGAATGTGCATTTTCATATACACTTATGATGCACGTGTGCCCTGTGTCATTCATAATTCATGCGTAGAATATGCTTTTAGTCTTGCATAGAATGTGCCCTTGTTTCTTGCATAGAACATGCTTTCAATTAATTAACATCATAAGTCGGTTATTTATCTTGCATGGAATATGCGTTGTCACTGTATTGATTTGTAATCTTGTTCACTTTGTGTATCTATCGCATTTGTTCATTGTCACGACCCAAACCCGCCCCTATAGGTTTAGCGTCGTAACCGGCCAGTAATCCTTGGATTACCAAAGGCCTTTGTATAGAATAGCAAATAATTAAGGGGCTTGCGGAAGCAACTACACAAAATACAACGTCTATAGAGTTGTGTAGACATACATAGGACAGAAAATATAAGACTTATATATGTACACATACATGTGACGTCATAATATAGTAGTCTCATGTCACCTACAAGTACAAATAAAATGAAGATGGGACTTAGCCCAAGAAAAAGATAGACAAAAGTTGTACGAGGGTCTCAAAAACACAAAACAAAACAGTTAAATATCGTTCACAAAACATGATCCCTCTGACTTGACTTAATTCGAAACTTTCTCGAGAGGCACGAAGAGTGGTTGACAAAACGGAATTCCAAGCAATTGTCATTGAGGCTGGCCACGTGCCTGCTCACCTACATACATAAATAATACAGTGAATGGAAGCCTAGTGAATAATAACAAGGTAAAGGTTTTATTGAATGTTGTCCATAACATTACAGAAAACAGAATTCAGTAATTAGCAAAAATGGAGTAATAATCATGTTCAGAGATCTTAGTTCATAACAGATACAGATTCAGAATCACATTCATAATCAGAATTGGCAGTTAATCATACGTGGTACATTCATTAGCACTAGCAGAAGCAGTTGACCCATAAAGGGATGGCCATAAAGGCATACAGTTGACTCACGTGCACGGAAACGGTATAATTGGCTTATGAGACGTACAGTTGACCCATAAAGGGACGTATACAGTAGGATCCATAACAGTTGGCTCATGAGGCGTACAGTTGACCCATAATTGGGACGTAACAGAACAGATAACAGATGTCATCTAAAGCTAAGAATACCATGAATATATTTCAGAAACATTGGACAACCATTCATTCATACATAAAATAATATTTCAGAAACAAATCATTTTATATCATTCAGGAAGTACTTATAAATTGAACATAGCTTTACAAAGTTATTACTCACAGATGGCTCCCAAGTAGATAAACAGGACAGACAACCGGATAGCCTACGGCGCGTGACCTGCACAACACATAACAGATACACATTTGAAACACACGTTCAGAATATACTTAACTCATTATATTTCGTTCTTAGTGTGTTTCTAGGTTTTACCCTCACTATTATGTCTTAATCATGGCCTAGGAATGTCTAAGATGAAATGAGGATGTCAAATTATACTGTTCAACACTTAGGCGAATTGGCTGAAAATAGGGTCCCCGCTCGAGCGCAACTTCCTTCGCTCGAGCGGAGGTTCAAAAATATAAGTTGTCGCTCGAGCGCAACTTCGGTTGCTCGAGCGGTCTGTAAACTTTACAAAAATAATGGTTGTGCGATTTTCAAGTTCGATGGACGCTCGAGGGTCGCTCGAGCATGAGACTCAAGTACTCACTCGAGCGCAACTCTTGTTGTAATGCCCTAACTTCCGGGTCGTTAAATAAGTACAATAATACAACACAAGTAGGATAGATAACCAAAATATTTTAATATAAACATATTAGCAGAGTTATAGCATAGATAATTTCGAGGTATGATTTAATTTTCGAGGACGAAATAGTTCCACAACTATTTGAGACGTGAGGTATGATTTAATTTTGATGATGAAATTTATTTAAGGGGGATAGGTTGTAGAGATCCTAATTTTGATAATTTCACGTAAAACCTTGAGACTTAGGTTAATAGCATTTTAGCCCCTAGTTTTGTAAAAGTTTGCAAAATGGCCCAATAAAGAATAATTTTCTCGTATATTATCATAATTAAATCCTAGAACACCACTTTATAATTGGAAATACCCTAAAACTTGGTTTTTATTTATTTTACCTTCTAGTTTCTAAATGAATTCATACATTTTATTTTTTTAGTGTATTTGAATATTTATTAGTTATTTTAATCTTTATTATTTATTTGAGCAAATAAATATCTATAAATATCTTTAAATAAATATTTTTATTATTTATTTGAGCAAATTAGTGGAAAACAAAATATCTAGATATTTATTATTTTCCTTAGTTCTTAAGCAAGAGGGTAGAATGGTCTTTTTAACCCAAATTCATGGCATATAAATTGAGAGTCTTGTCTCAATTCCACACCCACATTTCAGCAGCTAAGGAGAGAGTGAGAGAGGAGAATGTGATTAGGGGGAGTAGAGAAGAAGAAGAAGAGAAAGAAAAAAAAAAAAAAAAGAGAATACGAAGAAAAGGTGCTTTCTTAAGTTAAGGTAAGAACACATATCTCCCTTATCTTCTCCAATTCTTCACCCATCTCATGCTATTGTCTAGTATGTCCTCTTGTGTTGCATATTAATGGTAAACAGGGTTTTTGGTGTGTATGAAAGTGTGAGTATGATCTAATGGCTTTGTCTTGCAAATTTGTCAAATTATGCATAGCTGCAACTTCTCTAATTTACAAGAAACAGAAAATTTATTAATTTCTCAAATATGAATTTAATCTAGGATATTTGGTGTATTTAGAGCTTGTGATAATTTTATTAGCCCCTTCTTGTGTGTTTTTAGGGCTTGGACATTATGTTTAAAAATCTGGTCCTGAGTCTCTAAAAAACAGTCCACTTCTTGAAATTTTAGAAAATTCTAGAAAAATCATCTCATGTTGGTTCTTCTCACTACAGGAAATTACACTTTTGGCAACCAAATTTGGCGACTAAAAAAAATTTAGTCGCCAAAAGTTGTGGAATTGGCGACCAAACATTATATTAGTCGGCAAAGTACAAGATTTAGCTACTATTTTTTTTAGTTGGACTATATTGATTATTGCCGACTAAAAAAAATGTAGTCACTAAAAATGTCACATTTGGGGACGAAAACAATTTTTAGTCGCTAAATATGCCACAATTGGTGACAAAACAAAAATTTTAGTCGCTGCATAGTTAGTTTTGACTACTAAAATTATTTAGTCGCCGAATGAAAAATAAAAAAATTATTTTCATCTTTGGTGACCAAAGGTTTGGTAGCCAATAATTTATTTTCAGCGACCAATTAATATTTTAGTCGCTGTATAGTTAGTTTTGACTACTAAAATTATTTAGTCGCCGAATGAAAAATAAAAATTTAATTTTTTATCTTTGGCAACCAATAGTTTGGTCGAAAAAAATGTATTTTCAGTGACTAAAAATTATTTTAGTCGCTGTATAGTTAGTTTTGGCTACTAAAATTATTTAGTCGCCGAATGAAAAATAAAAATTTATTTTCATCTTTGGCGACCAAAGGTTTGGTAGCCAATAATTTATTTTCAGCAACCAACTAATATTTTAGTCGTTGTATAGTTAGTTTTGACTACTAAAATTATTTAGTCGCCGAATGAAAAACAAAATTTAATTTTTTATCTTTGGTGACCAACAGTTTGGTCGCAAAAAATGTATTTTCAGTGACTAAAAATTATTTTAGTCGCTGTACAGTTAGTTTTGGCTACTAAAATTATTTAGTCGCCGAATGAAAAACAAAAATTTATTTTCATCTTTGGCGACCAAAGGTTTGGTAAACAATAATTTATTTTCAGCGACCAACTAATATTTTAGTCGCTGTATAGTTAGTTTTGACTACTAAAATTATTTAGTTGCCGAATGAAAAACAAAAATTAAATTTTTTATCTTTGGCGATCAACAGTTTGGTCCCAAAAAATATATTTTCAATGACTAAAAATTATTTTAGTCGTTGTATAGTTAGTTTTGGCTACTAAAATTATTTAGTCATCGAATGAAAAACAAAAAATTTATTTTCATCATTAGCGACCAAAGGTTTGGTAGCCAATAATTTATTTTCAGTAACCAACTAATATTTTAGTCGTTCTATAGTTAGTTTTGACTACTAAAATTATTTAATCGTCGAATGAAAAACAAAAAATTTAATTTTTTATCTTTGGCGACTAATAGTTTGGTCGCAAAAAATGTATTTTCAGTGACTAAAAATTATTTTAGTCGTTGTACAGTTAGTTTTGGCTACTAAAATTATTTAGTCGCCGAGTGAAAAATAAAAAATTTATTTTTTATCTTTGGTGACCAACAGTTGGTCGCAAAAAATGTATTTTCAGCGACTAAAAATTATTTTAGTCGTTGTATAGTTAGTTTTGGCTATTAAAATTATTTAGTCGCCGAATGAAAAACAAAAAATTTATTTTCATCTTTGGCGACCAAAGGTTTGGTAGTCAATAATTTATTTTCAGCGACCAACTAATATTTTGGTCGCTGTATAGTAAGTTTTGACTACTAAAATTATTTAGTCGCCGAATGAAATACAAAAATTTAATTTTTTATCTTTGGCGACCAACAGTTTGGTCGCAAAAAATGTATTTTCAGCGACTAAAAATTATTTTAGTCGCTATATAGTTAGTTTTGGCTACTAAAATTATTTAGTCGCCGAGTGAAAAACAAAAAATTTATTTTCATCTTTGGTGACCAAAGGTTTGGTAGCCAATAATTTATTTTCAACGACCAACTAATATTTTAGTCGTTCTATAGTTAGTTTTGACTACTAAAATTATTTAGTTGCCGAATGACAAACAAAAAATTTAATTTTTTATCTTTGGCTACCAATAGTTTGGTCGCAAAAAATGTATTTTCAGCGACTAAAAATTATATTAGTCGCTGTATAGTTAGTTTTGACTACTAAAATTATTTAGTCGCCGAATGAAAAACAAAAATTTATTTTCATCTTTGGCAACCAAAGGTTTGGTAGCCAATAATTTATTTTCAGCGACCAACTAATATTTTAGTCACTGTATAGTTAGTTTTGACTACTAAAATTATTTAGTCGCCGAATGAAAAACAAAAATTAAATTTTTTATCTTTGGCGATCAACAGTTTGGTCGCAAAAAATGTATTTTCAACGACTAAAAATTATTTTAGTCGCTGTATAGTTAGTTTTGGCTACTAAAATTATTTAGTCGCCGAATGAAAAATAAAAAATTTATTTTCATCATTGGCGACCAAAGATTTGGTAGCCAATAATTTATTTTCAGCAACCAACTAATATTTTAGTTGCTATATAGTTGGTTTTGACTACTAAAATTATTTAGTCGTCGAATGAAAAACAAAAAATTTAATTTTTTATCTTTGGCGACCAACAATTTGGTGGCAAAAAATGTATTTTCAGCGATTAAAAATTATTTTAGTTGCTGTATAGTTAGTTTTGGCTATTAAAATTATTTAGTCGCTGAATGAAATAAAAAAAATTAATTTTTATCTTTGGTGACCAACAAGGTTGGTTGCCAAACATTTGTAGCTCAGCGACTAAAAATATTTTTATTCACCGAAGAACTAAAATATTTGGGGGACACATTTCAAATTTAAAATGGATTTATAAAATTAATTAGCAACTAAAATGTTTAGTCGCGAATTGGAGGGGTTTATATATTTTGTTTCCAAACCAAAGCCTAAACAAACCCGTGCCTCTCTCTCTTATCAGCGTCTCTTTCCATCTCCGTCTCCGTTGCTCCTCTCCCTTCCATCTCTCACCGCTGCTCCACCAGCCACGAAATGGCTCTCCTCTGCCAAATAACTACCATAATTTTACTCAAAATCTTTGGTGACTACCTAATTTAGTTGTCACGCCCTCAAAATAATAACATTAAACCCATGAATTTAGACATGCATTGACATGCGAGACAAACATCATTCTATTCCACAGAGTAACTCTTTACAAGAAGCATTACATATGAACAACAGAAGTAAATGCCTTATGGGCTTACAGCTTTCCAAGTTAACACTTGGTTACAAAGAGGGGAGTACTAACTCAAACACACATTAAGCCCTTGGCTTGAAATTTACATGTAGTACAACAAAAGATAACAAAACCACAAACGTCTGCCTGCTTCTAGCCTCCCAGGCGATGTCCTTGGAGGTGGCATGCTACCTGTACCTGAAAATGATGTTCCCATATAGGGTGAGCCACAGCCCAGTAGAAATACACTAAACCAACTATGAACAATGACTAAAAGATTAGCAACTGATAGATGGTCAACACTGATACATTCATTTACATCTTACTACAATTTCATGACGATCAAGTCTATGCTACACTTCGCTTTCCATTTCTTATTCAACTTTGAGTTTGAAAACGAGGCTCAATACTCTGGCCAAAACATTTGATGAGATTTTAGTTCACCACTAGAACACTTTCGAAATCCAAGGTGGATACACATTTTGGTGTTGTATCAATAACACATAAACCGCTTCCATACTTTACTTATGATACACATGTTGGTGCTGTATCAACTTAACATTGAAACATTTCTATACTTCACAATTGAAAACGATATACATTTTTGTGCTATATCTAATCAATCCAAACACTTCCGTACTTCACAAAATGATGATGATATACATGTTAGTGCTATATCAAATCAAACAAACAACACTTCAATTGATAAGCATATGAGCTGTATCAACGCTTCAATAGATAAGCATAAGAGCTGTATCATAACTACAATGGGAGAGCATATGAGCTGCATCCCCGGGTCCATCCCCCATCTTCCCATAACCATTAACCGGCTTAGAGGTACATCCCCCATCTTCCCCTAAACCGTGGAGTACATCCCCCATCTCCTCCCATACACAAGCAATGCATATAAGCACAAAATCGTACATGCAATCAATCAATACACAAGGTCAATGTATTCCAACAACCGTCCACACATAATGCATATAAACACATTGGTCGTATGCATAATCAATCAATACATAAAGTTAATGTATTCTACCGACCGTCATACTCTATGACACATCCAATTGATTAGTTTTAGTTTGCCTAATCATCATGCATTGTCTACAACAATCAATACTACCCTCCATCGGTAGTCCAAAGCAATTATCTCTAAACAGGAAATAAATGCACAAATGGATAATATATCAACATTTCAACTAGGTGAACAATGAATGATTCAACTACACCCTTTAGTCCCCTACATTCCCAACTTCAACATTCTCAACTCAATTCCTCAATTTCTTTAATTAATTATATACATTAATTAATTAAACCAATTAGGGCACATTACCATAATTCACAAAACAACCCTAAGGTTCCATTTCTATCAATGTTCCCACATTAATCTCATTTCTCTATGCCTAACTTGGATATAGATTTATTATAAATAAAATCCCCAACTTTTGTAAAATTACACAAAAGACCCAAACTTTCTCAAAATTACCCAACAACCCCCAACATATCAAAATGCTAGAATTCCAAGACAAAACTCATAAGATGGAGTAGGTTATCCCTACCTCGAAGTTAGAAGTCAAACGGAGAAGAGACCAAAACCAAAGTGCTCCAAACTCCAAACTTTTCGGATCAAAACGAAGCCCTCGACGATCAACACAACCTTTACAAAGGCCGAAGGGAAGGAAAGCACTCCAACTAGATCAAACCCTAGAGAGAATGGAGTTTCTAGAGAGAGGAGCTCTCAAAATATCTTTTTAGAAAGTAAGAGAGAGAGTATGAATGTAAAAAGTGATTCAAAAACGCCTAACTGCTACCTGATATACGACAGGTCCGCTCGAGCGGAAAACACAACGCTCGAGCGTCAAGAACAAAAGTATGGTCCGCTCGAGTGCTAAGACACAGAGATAAAGCACATCCGCTCGAGCGCAAGAACCAGTCCGCTCGAGCGTAGATCTCCTACTCCCAAAACTTACACCTGAAATGTACTACCCGCTCGAGCGCCAAAAAGACCGCTCGAGCGCGACCCGCTCGAGGGCAGGAAATCCGCTCGAGCGCGAAAAACATGCCTGTAGAAGTTTTGCAGAGCATCCAAAATACTGGGAGTGTGCAATCTCCGCTCGAGCGTAATAAGGCCCGCTCGAGCGGAACGACAAAAAACCAGGCGACAAGATTTTAGACCAAGGCTCAACCCACCTGCCCAAAACAAACCCAACACATCCTAAAACTCAAACATAAGGAATTTAAGGATGACAACAAGGTATACAACCACCAACTCTACGGAACCAAAGTCCGGAAAACAATAAATACAAAAAGGGAAAACCGGGATCGCTATATTAGTAGCCAAATATTGATCTTCAGTGACCAAAAAAATTTAGTCGTTGTATACTAATTTTTGCCGACTAAAGAAATTTAGTCGCCAAAAAACTAACATAAATATAACTTATAATCTTTCGCGACCAAAAAATTAGTCGCTAAAGATATATTTTCAGTGACTAAAAACATTTACTCGCCAAAGATACATAGTTTAGAATTTTAAAAAAAATCTAGTCGCCAAAAATAGCCACTTTAGCTACGAAAGAAAAATGAGTCAGCAAAGGTATGATCATCAGCTACCAAATATAGTTTAGTCGGTATTTCTATTAACTCAAAAGTCTTGTGGGAGCTCCAATATCTCAATCCTAATTTCCTAATTTTTTGATTAAAAAAAAAAAAAAACCTCAGCACTTATTGACCTCTCCTAAGACTTTGTGACTTCTCCTATACACACCATTTTCAACTTCTTCCATACCTATTTAATTATTTTAGAAATAATAATTATCCATTAATTTATGGATTTCAAATGGAAAGATAAATATTTCATAATCTCTTCATTCTAATTTCTCTCATCAATTTCCAAAAGAAATTATTAAAACTTGTCTTCCTTTTCTCTTCCTCAAAAAATCAGATAATATTTTTCACGAGAATTGTGGGTATTTATCTATATCTTATATATTATATTATAACATAACCAAAAATAAATATCTATCAAAGTGATATATATCTATCAAAATTTTAAGTTACTTAATAGGACAAATTAATCAATTTTTAAGTATTATTTAAAGAATAATTTGATTAGTCATCCTAACTTCTATACTTCGCAGGCACTGGCGAAGGAGCTGACTGATTAGGCGGGGCAAGGTCTAAATTGTTGGGGGGTAATATCCTACCACTCCATAAATTTATATATTTTTTATTTTTTTTTCCCCTTTGTGATTCGCTTTCTCTGTTATTGGTTTGGTTTTGGTTTTGGTTTTGGTTTTGGTTTTAGTGAGATTTATGTGTTTGTTTACAGGTTTACATGGTAGAGAATAATTATTGGTGATAATTGTTGCAATTGAAGCCTCTATGCCCATTCTGTGCTAAGGATTTTGATCGGATTTTGTTTTTATCAATAAAAATAGTGAAATTGAAGTTAAAAAATGAGTATCGAATTTTTTATTTTTTATGTCATTTCATTTTATTGAAAATGTGAAAATTTATTTCGAATTCAAGATTGTACCATAACATTAGATTTTTGTATAACTAGGTAAATTTAAAACTTTTAAATATCATTGTGTTTTTTATTTTTATTCTCTTTCTATCCTATTATACTATTACTGCTATTTGTTAGTTTTTTAATCATAATTCAATTAATTGAAAATGAAAGCTTAGTATAACTTTTCATATATATTAATTAATATGTTACCGCTATATTTGTATATAATAGCATAATATATAGGGATAATTTCCAAACATAATTTATATTTCTTTATGTAATTAAAATAGTTCATCTTAAAATAGTATATAAAGGAGTAGATGGCTTCTTTTATCCCAAAAAACCTAATCTTTTTTTTAAAAAAAAAAAAAATTTAAATTGAAACATCAATTGTTTAAGTCCACGAAACAAAATTGATAAACATATATTCAAAAGCTCTACTTACTTTTTTAAACTAATAATTTAAAATGTTATAAACATAAAAATTAATTTATAAATTTCATGTATACAACAAGACAGAATATTAAATTAGTTTAACATATTTATAATGATTTTTTTTTTAATTTATAAAGTCCCGTGCATAGCACGGGTTACCATTAGAATTATTAATCTGTAATTACTAAAAGTAATTTAGTTGGCATTCTCTTACTTTTAGTGACTAACGTTTAGATGGCAATTGTAATTTAATTTTTAGAGGTAAGATTTAAAAAATTGGAGGGATTCCTAAATGAATTAGTGACTAAAATTTTGAGGTGATCGGGAATGGAAGCATAATCCATTCATTGAATAAACCCACGATTTTATCTTATCTCTCACGCCTCACTCTTCTGTGTCTCTTCTCTGTCACGCCTTACGCCTCTGCCCTCCTCTTTGTTATTGGAGCACCACCGCGGTTAGACGAGCACATCGTAAGGGTTACAGAAGCACCACCGTCGCTTTGTCTCGGGTAGGTATGTCCTCTATTTCGCCCCCTGTGTGTGTGTGTGTGTATGTGTGTTTGTGTCTCTGTCTCCCTATCTGCGTCTTCTTTCATTCACATATACCTTCACACCCAACCCCAAATCGACCCACCCACAAATCAACCCAGCCCCAAATTGATTTGATGCCATAGGAAAATTATCCTTTCTCATGTTTTATGGGTCCCTTCCCTTCCCTTCCCTTGTGATTAATTTTTTTTTTAATATTAGGTTATTATGAGTCTCTAATTGATTTCTTTATGGCCCTCGAACTGTATTCTCCCATTTTAGCATCCGTTTGGTTACTGAGAGAAGCTGAGAAAATGTGGAAATAAAGTAGATAGAAGAAAATTTCGAGGATTACATTTCTTTTCGTATTTTTTTTCTAGAAATTGAATAACTCATCTCAATTAATCTACATTATTGAATCTGGCTCTCTCGATTGTTCTGTTTTGTTCTTCTATTAATCAAAATTTATAGATTGAGGTACTGATTGTATTGCCTTTTATTTCTGGATAAAGTTAAACATTTGGATGAAATTTGACATCTTGAACTCTGTTATTAATATGAAACCTGTCAATTTGTGGATTTTTGATGAAATGTAAAATTAGCAGTGGATTAGATTATGTTATTCTTCTAATGTTATACATGTATGTGTATATTTGTAAATATAATTATGCAAGATATGTTTCTGTATATATTCATATTCTTTAAGTTGGATTTGTTACCGCTTTTGTTGGCCGATTGGGCTCTCTGATGGTAAAATATGTTTATTAAGCACTTGTTAGTGGTATTAATAATTCTGTAATTCTTTTTTTGTGTATTTATGCATTTTCACTAAGTTGTATTTGGTACTGCTTTTGTTGGATGATTGGGCTGGAATGATAAAATTTCTTAGATAAGCCTTTTTCAATGGTATTAATAATTCTATTATTGATTGCCAAATCTGACCGTTGAGGCTCGAGGGTGACTGAATATTGACTTCTCTGGGTTCTGATGTAATTATAGAGCAATGTATAAAATTATGTCAGTAACAAGCACATGTTAGGCATATAAATAATTATATTATTGGTTGCAAAATTTTATCTTCGAGGAGGGTGGCGAATAGTTAAATATTGATTCAATGTTAAGGGATGTAAAGTTTGAGTAGAATAATAGAGTGGGATTGTTTTCAGATGCTGAGGAATTAGTTATTCTTGTTAACTAGTGTGCTATGAATATTGATATGTTCACTAAATTAATATTATTGATTTTCTTATCTTTTATTTTTTTTATCACTTTTGACAAGATATTGACAATGAAGAATGATATTATTATGATTTTGGAGATGTGGGACATGTTAATTGGAGATGGTATAGGGGCTGAGCTATAACAAAATTAATATTATTCGGAGAGAACAATGCAAAAACAGCCCCATTTCTTCTTCTCAAGCACCAGATGTACTAGTCTTATGACTGTTCTTCCAAGTACTACCACCAAACATGAAGGAGACAACAATTCATAATATAACACAACTTAAAATAGAACCTCCTCCAATTTGAGTTTTGGGTTTCTTTCCAATTCATCACATTCTTCAAGTGAACATTAGAAAAGCAAAAGTAGCTAAAGGAAATCACCCTAGTCAACTTGATCAACACAATTACCAATTTCTGATCATATCACTTTGGTTTCAAACCAGTTGTGTCATTTCAATTTGGGGGACGTTAAAATAGGTCAAAGTGTTCAATTTCAGTCCACTATGTGTATAATGAAGTGGCACAAGACAGATTGAAAGCAAAGGGAAAGAAGGTTCCCTTGTCCTTTCTAACCTTCTGATGCACACAGTCATGTGGTCATTTAAAGTTTATTTAAGATGTAGTTTGGGTTTATGAAATTTTTCAACACAGTTTTTAAATAAGTCACTGATTATTTTGTATTGGTGGATCATAAATTCAATTCTAGTTCTAATTTTTTGTAATGGATTTGTGATCATAAATTCAATTCTCAATATTTTTCCCCTGTTAACTTTGTGGTGACATTAGGATCTGAACTGTTACCGCCTTGTGGTGCAAAGCAATTCTAATGTCTAAAATTGTGATCACTATATTTTGTGTCGTTCAAATCATTGGGGAGTATCACCTAAAGTAGTCATGTTTTAGGTGTCATCAATAAATCAACCATGATTTAGGTGCAAACTTGTAATATTGAATTTAGTCCTTGCATCTGAATTGTGTTACCACCTTGGATTTAGTCATATTATGTGTTTAGTTTTTGTAGTATGCATAATATTGGATTTAATTCCATTTCTTTGCTGCATCATGTTTCTAATGTCTGATTGTGGGAAATAAAATTTACTTTGGGACTAAGGTACATGGAACCAAAGCAGCCACAAACACCAATATACATGGAACCAAAAGATTAAGAAAATAAAATAAGACCCCAAGCACAACCCGCAAGGGAATAGGTAAAAGCCTTAGAACATGAGCAGAAAACCAGCTACAATTCAGCTCCATACTTTCTATCCAAATGTGTAGCACTATTAAAATAAAAGACAACTGTCAAGCACACTTCATGCATTAAACTGGTGCAGATTGCAGCCTGGTTCAAAATTGCATTCCCCATAACTTTATTTTTCCAAGTTTCTGCATGACCTGTTAGGACCAACCATACAGATCCGACCAACTAAAACCAAAACAGTAAGAACCTACAGCAAAACTCACACATTTTGGCCACTAAATCAGTCAACCCACATAGATAAGCAACACTCAGAAATAATAGCAGGTGAGTAACAGAATAAACAAATTTAGGGCTTCCTTCACGTGATCCACAATGAAAAAATACCCTATAATAAGTACCAGCCATAAGTACCAGCAGTAAACAGTTAGAAAGTTTTTGGAATTATATTTTTCAGATTGGATTATACTTGGTTTGTAGGGAATTTCTATTGGAAATATTAATTTGATGTTAAATATGAATTTTTTTGATGGTTGAAAGTGAAATGTGTGCATGTTGTGGAATGGTTGCAAATTTTATCAGTATATGGATGATTTTATATATATACAGGTTACAAATTGCACTAATAATGGAATAAATATAGGTGGTTGAGAAAGCAATTAAAAAAAAATTATAAAATTTTTGGCGACTAAATATTTTGGTAGCAAAAAATGCAAGCAAAGATTTTTCATGACTAAATATTTAGTAGTAAAAAGAAACAAAAGACTTTTAGCGACCAAATAGTTAGTAGCTAAAATAAATGAAGATAAGGGAAGAAACTTTCGCCGACTAAAGATTTTAGTCACGAAAGAACATGGTATCCTTCGGCGACTAAAATGTTTGGTCGTAAATGTGACAACCCTCACTACTGTTTACTGATCACACCACTGATTAGTGCTAATCTATGATTAAGCATGTTAACTGACTAATTGACTGAAATTCTGAACTGATTGATTGAGTGTGTTAGCTTGAATGCAATTCTATCTGTTGACTGTTAAATGATCTGTTCATGTTTTATGTTTTAAACTGCAAATTGAAGGCTTTATCGGCGGCCGAATCCGAAATTGATTAGTGTTTTATGCTAATTAGAATTTACGTGATTTTATGGTATACCTAATTGAAATTTGATTTCGTAGGATTAAATTAGTTTAAATAATGTTGTATTGTGTTAGTTGGACTTATTTACCAAAATGCCATGTTAGTGGGCCATCTCATAAAACTTTTGAGACTTAATTCATATCTCTTTCTCAGCCATTTCCTTATACCAAACCGACTAGAGAGAGAGAGATAGGGGATAGCTTGATTTCATCTTGAATTGGCTTGGAAACTTGGAAAAATTGAAGAGAGAATTGGCAAATTGAACTTCTACATTGAAATTGGAGACCTAAGGTAGGACATTTACCTTCTTGCTTGTGAATTCAAGTTAGTTCTTGTATGGTTCATGGTAATTGAGTGAGTTGAGTTAAGAATTGGTTTACAATGTTGAATTGAGAGCTAGATCATGCATGCATGCTCTTATATTGAAGTTTTGAAGTTGTTTCATGAGGATTTCTTCATGCATGTTCATATTTTTGGTCTTGATCCATGAACTCAACATGTTTTGAAGTTAAACATTGCATTTGATCTTGTTTTGTAGCATTGGAGTTCCTAGGAACCCATGCATGTGTTGAATTTGCATTGTTCTTCATGTTCATGAAAACTTCTTTGAAATTGTATTTAATTGAACTGCCTTTGGGTTTTGATTTCTCAAATTGATCTTTGAAACATGTAATATTATGGGTTTTGAAGTGTTTTCCAGAAAATTAGCCCAAAGTTGAGTTTTGAGCTTGAGGTTCAAATCTGAAAATTCCAGATTTTGAACTCACGCTCGAGTGGGGAACTCCACGCTCGAGCGTACACACTGAGTTCATGCAGTCCGCTCGAGCGGGGAAAGTGACGCTCGAGCGTGAAATGTGTGTATCCAGTACTTTGCATTGTTTTACATTACGCTCGAGCAGGGTAATGCACGCTTGAGCGAGGACTTGTGTCTCAGCTCGAGCGGGTATCGAGCGCCCATCGAGCGTGAATTTCGTGCATCCAGTACTTTTACTGTAGTTTACAGTCCGCTCGAGCGGATTAATACACGCTCGAGCGGAGCCCTTTTGTCTGCATGTCCGCTTGAGCGGAGAAATCCACGCTCGAGCGGGACCCCTGTTTCAGCAAAATTTTGAAAAGTGTTTTTAAGTGCATCTTTGCATCCTCATTTCATCCTAGGCATTCCTAGGCCTAGTTTAAGGCATCTTAATGAGGATATTGATGTAGAACCACACCGAGTCTAAGTAGGGACTAAGTCTTCGATTCCTAAGTATGTGACTTAGTGTGTGTTCATCCTATAACTGTGTAGGGTTGGCATCCGAGGACGCGCACTAGCTTATCTATAGCCCAGAACTCTGTGAGTAACTATGTTGTAAAGATATGTTCAATCGAGATTATTTTCTGAACAAATGACTGTACTGCTTTATGAAATGGCACTGTTTACTGAATGAATGTTTGTCCTATTTGTGAACTGTATTCGTGGCATCCATAGCAATTTACTGTTACTGAACTGTTACTGCTACTGTTAGAGAGATCTTTGTCGGTTTCCATGTTTGGAACCACTACTGTTTACTGATATGATGGCCATTAACAGACTGTTCGGTCTGTTAAGACCTACTGTACTGCTTTGCTATTGGATGTACCACTTATGACTGCTATGATCGAATAATTGATATACTGTTTAAATGACTGTTTTAAATACTGAAAGGACATTCATTCTTAACCTCTTTATGCATATGTTATTCACTGGGCTTTAGCTCACTGTTTATATATATATGTAGGTGTTCAAGCATCGGATCGGAGCTAGGAGCGTTGGGTTAAACTCCCTTTTTGTCAAGCCAACCAATGTGCCTCACTGTGAGGTTCCAAGTGTTGCCAAGCTTAGGCTGCTTGGGGGTGTTTTAGAATCCCCTCTTTCTGTCTCTGTTTTGTATAGACTGTTACTGTACTGTTATGTTAGGGATTTAGTCCCTAACCTGAATGCCTGTAAATGATGTATGTACATACTGTTTTGCTTCTGACTGTGAATATGTTTAAAAAAGTCTTTTTGCATATAGACTGTCACAGCTCATTGGACATCTTTTATTATTGTTTTGGCTTCTGCCAGCCCCTGTACTCTGTATTATTGTTTTACTATTGAGCAGGCCTTCGGTAATCATCGGATTACTGGCCGGTTACGGTGCTAAACCCATAGGGGCGGGTTTGGGTCGTGACAGAGTGGTATCAGAGCGATATTAAACCACGAGTTATACCGTACGCACGTGTCCAAATGAGCTATAGGATGTCCTAGAAAAGCAATAGGGCATTGCATGAGCATGAAAAGTGTGTGTGGACATGACATGAATATATGTGCTAATGTGTTAATGTGTTTAAAGTATGTGACTTCCTATGTTTATTATTACAATGTTGCATATAGTGAAATGGATAATGCAAGAACTGCCGAAGAAACAGAATCATCTAATGCTAGAATGGCAAGGCTTGAAAGAACAGTTGAATTGCTAACTGAGGCCTTAAGGCAACAGCAACAACAGAACCAACAGCCCCCACCTCCTCCGGTACAGCCGGAACAGAATGTGAATGATGACATAATTGCTCTAACACAGAAGTTTAGTAAGATGAAACTGCCATCATTTTAGGGAGGCCTTGAACCATTGAAGGCCGAAGCATGGGTGTTAGAAATCGAAAAATTATTTGAAGTCTTTCCGTGTTCTGAAACACACAAAGTGCTACTGGCTACCTTCACTTTACAGGAAGAGGCTAGAAGGTGGTGGATGCTGGTCCGCGACACCAATATTGCTATGAATTGGGCTCAGTTTAAGGGAGCCTTCTTTGAGAAATACTTCCCACAGTGTGTCAGAGACCGAAAAGTGACTGAGTTTGAACAGTTGAGACAAGGTACCATGTTGGTAGCTGAGTATGAATCGAAATTCATAGAACTTGCCCGTTATGCACGACACATGGTGGATATCGATTACAAAAAGGCCAGGAAGTTTGAAGGTGGCCTTAATGTTGAAATCCTTGACAGAATCAATGTTCTAAAGTTACTGAAATATGTAGATGTTCTTGACCGAGCAATAATGGCTGAGTTGAACATCAAGGCACTGAGACAGACTGAAGCACCAGCGACTGAATGGCACCGTAAGAGACGGGGTTTTAAATTTAAGAAAGGCTGGAACAGCCCCTTGAACAAAAAGCAAAATACGGGGTCAACAACCAGTTCCAGCCAGGGAAATAGTTCCATACCGCCCTGTTCTGAATGTGGTAATAAACATAAAGGGGTTTGTTATAAAATTTCAGGTGCTTGTTACAGGTGTGGCAAGGTGGGCCACATGGTTAAAGATTGCTCTTCCACTCCTCCGGGCAACAGTAAAGCTGCAGCCAGCGCCGCAGCATCAACTGCTGCACCAAAACCCAACCTTAAAGCCACTGGAAAAGAGCCTATGAGGCAAGGCCGAGTGTTTGCACTCGTACCGGGAGATGTACAGAATACCGAGACCGTTGTGTCAGGTATACTCTCAATTTGTGCTCAAAATACATATGTTTTGATTGATTCGGGGTCTACACATTCATATGTATCGCATGCTTTTTCGCGAAAACTGAATAGACCATTGGAACCCATGAACTATCTGTTAGCTGTATCTTCACCTGTTGGGGGATCCATGACTTGTGCTTATATGTACCCTGCATGTGAAATTATTGTTGAAGATGTTCATTTGTACATTGATTTACTGCCATTGAATATTGATCACTTTGATGTGATATTGGGAATGGACTGGTTAACGAAATATCATACTACCATAGACTGTGTAACAAAACAAGTTATTTTCCGTCCACCCGGACTGCCTGAGTTTGTGTTTAACGGAGTTGGAGTAGTACCTCCCCCATATTTGATTTCATCCATGAAAGCTTTTAAACTGATTAAAAAGGGGTGTAAAGGGTATCTATGTTCTGTATTGACTGTACCTACTGATGATAAAACTGATGTGAACAGTATTCCTATAGTCAGAGAATTCCCAGATGTTTTTCCAGATGATTTGCCAGGGGATTTGATTGATAGGGACATTGAGTTCACCATTGATGTGATTCCGGGTACACAACCAGTTTCTAAAGCTCCTTACAGAATGGCTCCGACGGAATTGAAAGTTCAGCTGCAAGAACTGTTAGACAAGAAATTCATCAGGCCCAGTACTTCACCGTGGGGCGCACCAGTTTTATTTGTGAAAAAGAAAGACGGCTCGTTGAGACTCTGCATTGACTACCGTGAACTGAACAAGGTAACAGTGAAAAATAAATACCCATTGCCTCGCATTGATGATTTGTTTGATCAGCTACAGGGTGCCCAAGTATTCTCCAAAATTGACCTTAGATCTGGATACCACTAGTTAAAAGTCAAGACAAGGGACATTGAAAAGACTGCCTTTCGAACGAGGTACGAACATTATGAATTCTTAATTATGCCTTTCGGAGTTACCAATGCACCTGCTGCATTTATGGACCTTATGAACAGGATTTTCAAACCATACCTCGATGAATTTATAGTTGTTTTCATAGATGACATTTTGATTTATTCCAAAAGCATGGAAGAACATGAACGTCATTTGAGAATTGCTTTGCAGACCCTAAAAGAACAGAAACTGTATGCTAAACTGACTAAATGTGAATTTTGGCTTGATAGTGTGATGTTTTTGGGACATGTGATCAGTAAGGATGGTATTACAGTTGATCCACAGAAAATTGAAGCAGTAGTGAACTGGCCTAGACCGAGAAATGTTACCGAAGTTCGAAGTTTTCTAGGCTTAGCCGGGTATTACAGAAGGTTTGTCAAAGATTTCTCCAAAATTGCCCTACCACTGACACAGCTGACTCAGAAGGGGACATCATTTGACTGAACCGACCAGAGGGAAACAGCTTTTCAGGAGTTGAAAACTCGACTAGTGACTGCACCAATTCTCACCTTACCCTCAGGTATGGATGGTTATACTGTATACAGTGATGCTTCTTAGAAGGGTTTGAGATGTGTTTTAATGTAGAATGGTAAAGTGATTGCGTATGCTCCCGACAATTGAAACCACATGAAAAGAACTACCCGACCCATGACCTGGAACTTGCTGCAGTAGTGTTTGCGTTGAAAATTTGGCGTCATTACCTTTATGGGGCAACACGTGAGGTGTATATAGACCACAAGAGTTTGAAATACTTCTTCACACAGAAAGAACTGAACATGAGACAGCGAAGATGGTTAGAACTGATAAAAGATTACGATCTGCAAATTCTGTACCATCCAGGAAAAGCTAACACCATTGCTGATGCACTGAGCTGGAAATCAATCTAAAATTTAGCCTGTTTACTCATCGGGCAGAAAGAATTGCTATGTGACCTTGAAAGATTTGAAATTGAGATCGTTTTGCGTGAATAAGGTGGAACATTAGCTGCCATTTCTGCTCAACCGGCACTGATTGAGGAAATTAAAGAGAAACAGTAACAGGATGACTTCTTGAAGAAGATCATTGAAGAACAGGGATCCAAACCGAGGCCGAATTTCAAATTTGAGAATAATGTGTTGAAATTCCAGGCAAGATTGTGTGTACCGAGTGATTCTGAACTGAAAAGAAGAAATCTGCAAGAGGGCCACAATTCAAAACTGTCTATCCATCCAGGAAATACAAAAATGTACCAAGACTTGAAACTGAATTTCTGGTGGCCGGGGATGAAGAAAGAAATTGCTGACTTTGTATCAAAATGTCTTCATTGCCAACAAGTTAAAGCCGAACATCAACGACTCGCAGGCTTACTACAACCCTTATCGATACCAGAGTAGAAATGGGAACATATCACTATGGATTTCATTGTTGGTTTACCTCGCTCCAGTAAAGGTATGGATTCAATTTGGGTTATTGTTGATAGACTGACTAAATCTGCTCACTTCTTACCTGTCAAAACAATTTATAATGCGGACAAATTGGCTGTAATCTATATTGATGAGATTGTTAGATTGCATGGAGTGCCTGTGTCCATTGTTTCTGATAGGGACTCAAAGTTTACATCGAGATTTTGGCAAAGTTTGCAAACAGCATTGGGTACTGAACTGAGACTGAGTAGTGCATACCATCCTCAGACAGATGGTCAATCAGAAAGAACCATCCAGACTCTGGAGGATTTACTGCGGATGTGTGTTCTTGATTTCCAGGGAAATTGGGAAAGTCATCTACCTTTAGCTGAATTCGCCTACAACAACAATTTTCATTCAAGCATTGGTATGGCGCCTTTCGAGGCTTTATATGGCAGGAAATGTTGATCTCCTATTTTCTTGGTAGAAGTTGGAGATGGGCCTTTGCTTGGGCCCGAAATTGTACACGAAACTACAGAAAAAGTGAAACTGATCCAACAGAGACTGAAAACCGCATAGAAAAGTTATGCGGATGTCCGTAGGCGAGACAGAGAATATGAAGTAGGTGATCATGTTTTTGTTAAAGTGACATCGATGAAAGGCCAGACTTGTTTTGGGGTCAAGGGTAAGCTAGCGCCGAGATATGTCGGACCGTATGAGATTATTGAGAAAATTAATCCGGTGGCGTATCAAGTAGCGCTTCCTCCTGAAATGGAGCATATGCATAACGTGTTCCATATTTCAATGTTGAGGGACTACCTCCGGGATCCCTTCCATGTGATTGAGCCTACCCGTGTAGTGCTAAGTGATGACTACACTTATGAAGAACGACCTATTCAGATTGTAAACAGACGGATCAAGAAGTTAAGGAACAAAGAGATTCCGTTAGTGAAAGTTGACTGGCAAAACCATGGTGGCGTGTATGCCACTTGGGAAAGGGAAGATGATATGATCAAGAGATATCCTGAATTGTTTCCACTGAATCCTGTTTTCTTCCAAAATGAAGGTAATTCGAGTTTGGAGGACCAAACTCTTTATAAGGAGGGGAGACTGTGACAACCCTCACTACTGTTTACTGATCACACCACTGATTAGTGCTAATCTATGATTAAGCATGTTAACTAATTGATTGACTGAAATTCTGAACTGATTGATTGAGTGTGTTAGCTTGAATGCAATTATATCTGTTGACTGTTAAATGATCTGTTCATGTTTTATGTTTTAAACTGCAAATTGAAGGCTTTATCGGCGGCCGAATCCAGAATTGATTAGTGTTTTATGCTAATTAGAATTTACGTGATTTTATGGTATACCTAATTGAAATTTGATTTCGTAGGATTAAATTAGTTTAAATAATGTTGTATTGTGTTAGTTGGACTTATTTACCAAAATGCCATGTTAGTGGGCCATCTCATAAAACTTTTGAGACTTAATTCATATCTCTTCCTCAGCCATTTCCTTATACCAAACCGACTAGAGAGAGAGAGATAGGGGATAGCTTGATTTCATCTTGTATTGGCTTGGAAACTTGGAAAAATTGAAGAGAGAATTGGCAAATTGAACTTCTACATTGAAATTGGAGACCTAAGGTAGGACATTTACCTTCTTGCTTGTGAATTCAAGTTAGTTCTTGCATGGTTCATGGTAATTGAGTGAGTTGAGTTAAGAATTGGTTTACAATGTTGAATTGAGAGCTAGATCATGCATGCATGCTCTTATATTGAAGTTTTGAAGTTGTTTCATGAGGATTTCTTCATGCATGTTCATATTTTTGGTCTTGATCCATGAACTCACCATGTTTTGAAGTTAAACATTGCATTTGATCTTGTTTTGTAGCATTGGAGTTCCTAGGAACCCATGCATGTGTTGAATTTGCATTGTTCTTCATGTTCATGAGAACTTCTTTGAAATTGTATTTAATTGAACTACCTTTGGGCTTTGATTTCTCAAATTGATCTTTAAAACATGTAATATTATGGGTTTGAAGTGTTTTCCAGAAAATTAGCCCAAGAGGATCGAAATTTACGCTTTAAAGTTGAGTTTTGAGCTTGAGGTTCAAATCTGGAAATTCCAGATTTTGAACTCACGCTTGAGCAGGGAACTCCACGCTCGAGCGTACACACTGAGTTCATGTAGTCCGCTCGAGCGGGGAAAGTAACGCTCGAGCATGAAATGCGTGTATCCAGTACTTTGCATTATTTTACAGTACGCTCGAGCAGGGTAATATACGCTTGAGCGGGTATCGAACGCCTATCGAGCGTGAATTTCGTGCATCCAGTACTTTTACTGTAGTTTACAGTCCACTCGAGCGGATTAATACACGCTCAAGCGGAGCCCTTTTGTCTGCATGTCCGCTTGAGCGGAGAAATCCACGCTCGAACGGGACCCCTGCTTCAGCAAAATTTTGAAAAGTGTTTTTAAGTGCATCTTTGCATCCTCATTTCATCCTAGGCATTCCTAGGCCTAGTTTAAGGCATCTTAATGAGGATATTGATGTAGAACCACACCGAGTCTAAGTAGGGACTAAGTCTTCAATTCCCAAGTATGTGACTTAGTGTGTGTTCATCCTGTAACTGTGTAGGGTTGGCATCCGAGGACGAGCACTAGCTTATCTGTAGCCCAGAACTCTGTGAGTAACTATGTTGTAAAGATATGTTCAATCGAGATTATTTTCTGAACAAATGACTGTACTGCTTTATGAAATGACACTGTTTACTGAATGAATGTTTGTCCTATTTGTGAACTGTATTCGTGGCATCCATAGCAATTTACTGTTACTGAACTGTTACTGCTACTGTTACAGAGATCTCTGTCGGTTTCCATGTTTGGAACCACTACTGTTTACTGATATGATGGCCATCAACTGACTGTTCGGTCTGTTAAGATCTACTGTACTGCTTTGCTATTGGATGTACCACTTATGACTGCTATGATCGGATAATTGATATACTGTTTAAATGACTGTTTTAAATACTAAAAGGACATTCATTCTTAACCTCTTTATGCATATGTTATTCACTGGGCTTTAGCTCACTGTTTATATATATATGTAGGTGTCCAAGCACCGGATCGGAGCTAGGAGCGTTGGGTTAAACTCCCTTTTTGTCAAGCCAACCAATGTGCCTCACTGTGAGGTTTCAAGTGCTGCCAAGCTTAGGCTGCTTAGGGGTGTTTTAGAATCCCCTCTTTCTGTCTCTGTTTTGTATAGACTGTTACTGTACTGTTATGTTAGGGATTTAGTCCCTAACCTGAATGCTTGTAAATGATGTATGTATATACTGTTTTGCTTCTGACTGTGAATATGTTTAAAAAAGTCTTTTTGCATACAGACTGTCACAGCTCATTGGACATCTTTTATTACTGTTTTGGCTTCCGCCAGCCCCTGTACTCTGTATTACTGTTTTACTGTTAAGTAGGCCTTCGGTAATCATCGGATTACTGGCAGGTTACGGTGCTAAACCCATAGGGGCGGGTTTGGGTCGTGACAGTAAAATACCATGAAAAGAAAATATCTAATATTTTGGCGACTAAAATGTTTCGTTGTGAAAACTAACAATGACTAAACTATTTGGTCGCTAAATGTATTATTATTAGTGACTAAAATTTTAGTCAGTAAATGTATTATTATTAGCGACTAAAATGTTTTAGCGACTAAATATTTTAGTCACTGAAAGAGAATTTTATTTTGATTTAATTACTTTTGGTGACTAAATATTTGGTCGGCAAAGCGTCATGTTTGGCCACTAAAATGTTTTAGCGACTGCATATTTTAGTCACTGAAAGAGAATTTCATTTTGATTTAATTACTTTTGGCGACTAAATATTTGGTCGGCCAAAAGTTATGTTTGGCGACTAAAATGTTTTAGCAACTAAATATTTTAGTCGCTGAAAGAGAATTTCATTTTGATTTAATTACTTTTGGCGACTAAATATTTGGTCTTCAAAATGTCATGTTTGGCCACTAAAATGTTTTAGCGACTACATATTTTAGTCGCTAAAAAAGAATTTCATGTTGATTTAATTACTTTTGGCGACTAAATGTTTGGTCGCCAAAACGTTATGTTTGGCGACTAAAATGTTTTTGCGACTAATTATTTTAGTTGCTGAAAGAGAATTTCATTTTGATTTAATTACTTTTGGCGACTAAATATTTGGTTGCCAAAACGTTATGTTTGGCGACTAAGTCTGTTTTAGTAGCCAAATATAAGATTATTAGCGACCAACGTTATATTAGTCGCCATTGACTATTGCCGACTAGGCTTTGGCGACCAACGGGGCGACGAATAAATTTAGTCGCCAGTGATTTTCGCCGACTAAAAAACAACCTTTGGCGACTAAAAATTTGGTCGCCAAAAGTGGAATTTTTGTAGTGTCTGTCAAAATTTAGAATTCTGAATCCTATTTCCAACAGAATTTATTTGGGTGAAAATCATCGGGTAGATTGGGAGGAAACCTAGTTTTCCCAAAGGGTGACAAATCTGGACAGGTTTTCGAATATAGCTTGTAAATGAATTTCTCGAGGTGCTGTACAAATTCTGAGAATTGGAACTGAAACTAGACAGGTTGATTATTGTTTCTGTACAATTTTAACCCTTAATTTGACCTAGAAGTATTTTTACCAAAGCATTCTTGTTAGCCTTTTAGAACTAAACAGTGCTGGAAATAGTGTTTTATTGTGTTATTTGTCTCTAGGTATTTCAAAGCATGCCTAATGTTGTTTGCTTGCCTTCCATACTTATGTATGATTATCATAAGCTATATTTCCTCTCTTATGTTTGTCTCATGCTCTTTTATATTACCGAATTTCCGAATGTGACCAACTTGCTTATTAAGATCTAATAAACGGGAAATGATAAGAGGTTGGCAATGGGTGACGTTCACATTAGTGTTTTGGTATAATTTATACATATGAATGACATGAATTATGATGGGATTGTTAGAAATGGTTTTGAAAAAATTTGGAAAAAAAAAAAAAAACAGAATTTTTTCTAAACTTTGGTCTAATTTTTAGGTGGGGCTTATGTGCCAAATTTGGCGGGTCTAAGTGGTAATGCGTTCTATGCCGCGTTGTGATTCATGTAGTATATTTGGTTGCTCAAAACCATTATCAGGTGAATAAGAAATTGAAGCCAAAGAGAGCTCTATAGAAATGGAGTTTTGGTGGAAATTTCTTAAAGGTGTGGTTTAGGCTTGTCCCACATTGATTTGGTGGGCATATTTTGAATGGGTTTATAAGGCTTGAGTTTGAAACTTGGGGTAGGCCCCAAGGGGCACCCAAGTTTTGTAGAGAGGGAGGTTATGGGCAAAGTGGACTAGATTCATTGGACCCAAAATAAACACACATGTGCGCCACCGTTGTCATCCGTCCGGTCGGGCGGGCTGGGCTGGGCTTGGGCACGGGTGCGTAGTGTGAGGTTGGGTTGGGCTTGTCCGGCCCAATACTTATCTTTTTAGGCCAAAAACATTTGAATTTATTTTTTGGAAAATAAATTTTTACCGTTTGAATTCAAATTTTGGTCCGAAAATTTGCACCCTTATGTTTGAAATTTGTCTGTTCCGTTTGTATAGATTTCAAATCTATCCGTTACAGTTTAAAAAAACCCTTACCTGTTTAATTTAAAATTCAAACAGATTTGTATCTGTTTAATTTAAACTAAACAGGTACCATACCTGTTGGATTCAAAACTAAGAGGCACCATTGCACCTATAAATAGACTAGTCATCACTTGTATTCTCCATTCAATTTTTGTCTAGAAAAAATACTGCATTGCTCTTTACATTTTTGCTGCATTATTTTTTTTGTGAGAAAGTGTATAAATACATAGTGTGTTCGTTGTACGGAAAATTTGTAGTGCTGCAATTTTTCATTGATTGATCATTTTATCCTAGGAGATAGACGTTCGCAAATCTGAAAGTACCGTGGAGATGACGAATCTGTCTTAAGGACACAGTGTCAAACACTGGACTTGATCAGAATATTGTTCAAGAAATTAATCAAGTAAGTTGTTAATTTGTTTTTTGTTATTTATTTATATCAGATTTTGATTTTGTTTTTGTAACAAAATAAAATTTGTTTTTATTTATTTATTTTAATTTCTAGTTTGATTTTTTGTAATCAACAAACTCTCTCATTTCTTATATTTCTTTTGTATTCCGTTTGTTGTTTAGTACACAAATAGAATTTATTTCACTAAATACGGTGAAGATTGTCCAACAGGGATTAATACCAAATGAGTTAAGTCTCGTGCAAGCGGTCTAAGCGAGCCCCTAGGTTGACATGGATGTATTCAAACTCTATGCGGTGGTTTCAGGGTATAAGCGAGCCCTTCGGTATGGTATGTGCAGGGTGTAAGCGAGCCCTAGGCACGATTTGGTATGGTATGTGCAAGGTGTAAATGAGCCCTAGGCACAATTTGGGTGTAAGTGAGCCCATTTGTTTGGCTATCCCTTTTGAGGTCCATCAATGTCACTGACCGGTAAATAACCGGGAGGTGGGCATAGGTGGTAAGGTCTGCAAAGCAGCAAAAGGGGGAGTTCTGAATAGTCCGGTGTTTAATCCTTGTGGTTGGGTTGAAGGATCTCTTTGCGGGATTCTAGATGTCTAGTCTCCCTGAACCTTATTGTAGTATTGTATTATGTGTTACCCGATTTGTTCTACATATGGTTGATTGGTTGTTAGAAGGTAGGAGGGTGTGTGCGTTCTTACTGGGCATTCCAAGATCATGGCGTGTCATACCAGGTGATGAAGCAGTTTATAATGGTGAAGGTTATTTCGAAGGCAAATAAGATGAAGTGTTGGAGCTGTGGTTCATTTGAAGACTTAGACCAGTTTTTTTTTTTTTCGTTTTGACTTTTGGTTTGGCAATGTTTTGTAATCCTATAGTGAAACACAAATGAATTATCTACGCTATAACTCTTCTTATATGTGTATATTAAAATATTTTGGTTATCTATCCTACTTGTATTGTATTATTGTACTTATTTAACGGCCCGGAAGTTGGGGCGTTACACTTGTCGCTTGAGCGATCTGCAAAAATGTGAAACTTCTGAGAGCATGCAATTTACGCTTGAGCCAACTTTTGGTTGCTCGAGCGGAAGTGCGAAAATAAAGGTGGTCGCTCGAGCACAGATTCTGTCGCTTGAGCGGAGAGGTCGAATTCTGGAATTTTTAGATTGCACTCCCAAGTCCAAAACTTAACTTTAAAGCTACAATTCACATCCTTTTGGGCCCAAAACTTAAGAAAACATATGTAAACTTGAAAAACATCATGAATTCAAAACCATTTAGCAAAAATTAAGGCCCAAAGGCATGTCAATTGTATGAAATCAAACTTGGAATGTTAAACCATAACATGAGCTTAACATGCAAGTAATTCTCAACTTCAAAGCCTTCAAAACAAGATCAAATGAGATGTTCAACTCAAGAACATGATGAATTCTTAGAAGAAGGTCAAAACATGGACATGTAAAAAGGGAATCCTTTGAAAATAATCTCAAATTGTGATGGAATGAGCATGCATGCATGATATGGTCTTCCTACTAACTCATTAGCTCAAGACTTGCTTAATTCAACTTAATCCTCTTGAATTCTCTACATTAACAACTTCCATACAATGATTAGGAGCCAATTACTCACCTAAGGTTAACAATTGAGTTCTAGCTTGTTATATCTTTGAGCTTCCAAGTCAATCTCTTCTAGGTTGCTAGTAACACTCTCCTTCTTTTCTTCTTGAACTCACTCTTTCTCTCGAAGCTTTCACTCTCCTTCACGTTTGGAGCTTTAGGAGTATGAATTGATGGTGCAAAATTGATCTAATTGGGTCAAATTAGCCTTATATAGGCTCACTTAATGACATTTATTTAGTTGGGGGTTAAAGACAACTAATTGGAATTAATTTATTCCAATTATTTGGTTCCGAATCGAATTTTAATTCAACTTACCACAATGTTCTAAAAATTCTAATTAACATATATACCAAGTCAATTTCGCGATCGGATACCGATAAGGCCTTCAATTCACAGAACAAAACAGAAACAGAAACAGAAACAGATATTTCTACGATAAAGAGATAAAAACTCATATAACACATATCACATGCAATTAACACAAGATTTCATTTTATTTACTTATTTGACATAATTAATCATGGTTAATCAGCTAATCATAGGTCGGGGTTGTTACATTCACTTTGTGCATCTATCGCACTTGTTCACTTTTTACATCTATCGCACTTGTTCACTTTGTGCATCTATCGCACTTGCTCACTTTGTGCATCTATCGCACTCGCTCACTTTGCACATCTATCGCACTTGTTCACCTCGTGCATCAATCGCACCTGTTCACCTCCTGCATCTATCGCACACTTTCATTTTATTTTGTATTTGTGGTACAGTCTCGCACCTTTTGTTTTTATTTCAGGACATGTGAAGCGCGGCCCTGGGCATGTTTTATCTCGAGACGCGTGAAACGCGACCCCTAGTGATTTTTATCTTAGGATGCGTGAAGCGCGACCTTGGGCTGGTTTTATCTTGGGATGCGTGAAATGCGACCCCAAGCGATTTTTATCTCAAGACGCGTGAAGCGTGGCCTTGGGCAGGTTTTATCTTGGGACACGTGAAACGCAGCCCCGAGCTGTTTTTATCTCAAGACGCTAGAAACGCAGCCCTGGGCAGGTTTTATCTCGGGACACGTGAAGCGCGGCTCCGAGCGGTTTTTATCTCAGGACTCGGGAAGCGTGATTTTGGACGGGTTTTATCTTGGGACGCGTAAAGCACGGTCCCGAGCGATTTTTATCTTAGGACGCGTTAAACGTTACTTTGAGCAATTTTTATTTTGGGACGCGTAAAACGTGACCCCAAACTTTTTTGTTTTTTTATCTCAGGACGTGTGAAGCGCAACCTTGAGCGATTTTTTTAATCTCGGGACGCGTGAAATGTGATCTTGAGTGATTTTTATTTCCCAATTTCTCAGGATATGTGAAACGTAATCCTGAGCGGTGTTTTCTTTCCTCGTCTCACGTTTTGTCGTGGTTAGAGTGTGTTTTAGATCTTTTTGCATGGAACCTGTGTTGGTTTTAAGGTTGAAGCTGCTCATTCATATGTTGTTATCTTTTTATTACTTATTACATCTGTTATTGCTTGTTGCGTCATCTTGCATGATCATGAGTTTTCAAAATAACCGGCTTCGCGAAGCGTGTGCGTCCAGCTTCAGAGTATCTTTGTGCATATCATTTGCATATTGCCCTAGAACTACGCTGGTTTGATTCTTTGCAAACGGATACATAGGCAGCTTGCGAGGGAAACCTTTTAATTTACGTCTTGATTGTTTGTCTAAGTCTTACGGCCTTGTCAAAATGAGCCATCTTCGGGCTTTGACATTCACTCACGTCATTTCATGACTTCAAGTTCTGTCAAAGAGGGACAACTGTAGACACCCAATTTTTTAACGCCCTTAGGACTTGGACACCACCACTTGCACACCCAATGATGAAGTTGTATATGCTTGTCAAGCGCTCGAAATCCTCAGTAGAATGCCACAGTTTTAAGCCTTCAAACCCTATACACCTCTTGCCTTGTTTTGGACCACAACCATAGTTCTTCAAGCCTGAAAAACCTTGGGGACCTACAAGCCCATTTATATGGGCTGCTGGCCACTGATATTGGCTGCCGGCCATGTATGTGGCCTGCCGGCCAGCATTAGTGGCCTGTCTGCCACAAGTGTGTTTTGGCAGATATTTTTGCCAACTGTTGTCACAAATGCATGCATTTGCTTACACGTGTATGTATTGATATTTCTGAGGGAGTTTGATGTTTTTCTATATATAGGAGACCTCCCCTTCCATTTTTGAGGGTTGGGAAATTTGGAGCAAAATATTTTCTCTCTCTCTACACTTCACTCCCTCTCTTGTAAATTCCTAAGCTTTTGCCTATACACTCTAAACCAAACCTTCTAGTATTGGAGCTGAGGTACTTTTAAGCACACTTTGAGCTTTTGAGGGTGTATAAGTGTTGATTTGTTACTTGGAAAGTGTTCTCCTCTTCAAGAGATATAAGTCTTGGTTTATTGTTTTGATTTAATTACTAATTTGCCTACTGTTTTTGGACTGTCTACACTCTGAAATTTTGGGCTAAAACTTGTGGTTTAAGGCCAATAAGGGTGGAGGGGTGGCTTACCATTCCTTCTCCCTACCTTCCAAGGCCATTACCCTTGTGTTTCGCACCTTGTTGTAACCTTTTTTTGAGCTTTTAAATATTGATTTTTTGGTGGCTAAAATTTTGTTTTAAAGTCTCAAAAATAGAGGGGTTAGCCTCCCCTCCTTGTGCTTGCTTACTGGCTTAACATGCTCCATGTTTTAGCATATTGTTCTACCTTCTTTTGTCTTAATTCCAACATGTTTTAGGATTGATTTAGCACTGTTTTAAGATTGTTTTAAGTTGTTCATTGCATTTGAACTTTGTATTGCATGCTTGTAGTGTAATTGTCCTCATAGGCTTGGTGGTTTAGGCCTTAACCACCAACCTATTTGAGTTGATAGTGTTTGTTTCTTGTTTTCCATACTTGTGATCACCTTTAATCACCTCTGCAACCTCCCTTCTTTCTTGGCTTTTGCTTTGTTTTGAAAGTTGTTTCAAGCCACTTGTTTGTTTAAGCTTGAGGTTGAGGTCGTGTGTTTAATGGTTTAATCCCTTTGGGGGTTCATTACCAACAGCAAGACACTTCTCTCATGCCTAAAACAATTCTTGGTTTGGTGGTTCTTTCCATTAGAGGACTTAAAGCTCATCTTTGGACTTAATTTACTAAAGAATGGTTGATAATTAAAATGGAGTAATAAAATTGGGACTAAAAATGATGCAAGATAATAACTTGGTTAGGGTTCAATCGGACATTAATTGAACCCTTGAGTCTTGAATCGTTTCATACTTGTTCGTGATGAAAATGGTTCAAGAGTCATTGTCAACCACTTTCCTTGATCAATCCATGATAAGGAGGAGGTTTGAGAGTCTTTTATTGTTGCATTTATTGAAATTGTATCCTTTGGTTCATAGGCCGTCATGCAATGAAATTGCATTGATTGATGGTTTATGAATCAAATTTATCACTCTTTTGAGCTGTTTGATGATAAGGAGGGGTAAGTTGTACAAACAACCCTTGAAAATACCTTGGTTGTGCTCTGTTTACTCTCTGTTATAGCAGGAAGAACCAGGATTTTGTGGCCGGCAGGCCATCATTTGTGGCCGGTAGGCCACCACTTCTGGCCTGCCGGCCACTTTTGTCAAATTGAGCAGTTGCCTTTTGAAACAGAACAGAGCTGATTTTGAGGTGAAAAACAGTGTTCTAACTGTGTAACAGAGGCTTCTTGGCAGCAGAATAGTGGCTTTTTTGAGTGAAACTCCGCGCGCATGCATGAGCACTCCTCGCTTCCCGGGGTTGTTTAGTTAAATTACTTAGTTTAGTCATTTCTTTAAAATTTGTAAAGTGTTGTAACTAATTAGTTGTAACTATTTAATTTTGTCTTGTAAATAATTAGTTAGCTAGACTAGTTATTTAATTTGTTGTTGTAATAATTAATTCACTAGTTTAGTTAATTTATTTCATTTGGGTTTGTAATAGTTAGTTAATTAGCTTAGCTAGTTAATTTATTCGGACCATCCTGCGTGAGGGCAAGTAATTGTAATAATGTGTATGTCTTCCAACCCCATGTCTTTCTCCCTTTTATTTACCTGCTTATGATGGTTAGTTTTAGGGCATCATGTTTTGTTTAGCATCTCTCATGCTTTGCATCCATTGTCTTGCATGCATTGAGCTCGGCGCATCATTCTAACTTGCATTGTTAGTTAAATACTTCTTTGAATACGTGTTTAGATCGCATGCTATCAAGCTGACTCACATGTCATAATTAGTAGCCGAGCCTATTTAGATTGCATATTGCATGTGTTGCATTAGTCATATATTATGGTTAGGATCATGCATTATTCTAACTTTATCATCTTTTTGGCTTGGATTACTAGGTGATCTTTTACTTGCTTTAGTATATTGCATGCGTATGATTGTTGCCGTACTAAGCATGTTCACCATGAGGCTAAGTGCTTAAGTGATAAACTGTTTGAATACCTGTGGATGAAGGCTATTTGTTTGAATTAGAATAATTTGAGTAATGTTCATATGCGATCACTTTTTCAAGTGGTACATATTCGAAACAATTTTCAAAAACAAACATGAAATCAAATGTTTCAATTATTGCAAATTAGTCTATACTTGTGTGCGTATCACATAGTAAGTTAGCCTAATAAATCAGAATAAGAGCATATAATGTATTAAGATTCACATTGTGATTAGTAGAGGCCGATCTTTGATCGGGTGATTGGGGGTGCTCAATTCATGACTTTCCCCTCTTGTACCCAAGTTCGCGAGCCGAGACAATCTTGGTGATGACGAACACGTGGCCTTTAGCACGAGTCAAGGGTTTCCTAAATTTGCCAAAAATATTTAGGTGGCGATTTTGTATCTGGAAAAGCATTCCATTTTTGGCAATTTAATTTAAAATTGATTTTCCAAAAGATTTGCCGGATTTGGACTCTTTAGTGTTTATCTATTTCACATTGCACTTGTGAAATCAGATTCAGAACCGCGGGAGTCTGATACTGTAGGGTTTATTCATCTTCGAAAAGGAGCGCGAAAAGTCAAGCTACAATAGGATGTCCTAGAAAAGAATTAGGGACATTTCATCTGCATGTGTGAGTGTGTTAGTTTCTGTGAATATGAAAATTGAAACTGAATGTTAACATATGAAGTTGAAAAGCATGAATTGAAACTAGATACTCCAAACATGGTGAAAAGAACTATTGGCCTATGTTTATTATTGCTTTGTTACTTGTAGCAACATGGAGAATGCATGGGGAAATGATACAAGTGAATCTTCTGAGGCCCGAATGAACAGATGCTTGTGGTTTTGACAGAAGCCATGACGTAACAACTAAGACAACATCTTATACCTCCTCCACCTCCGCCGGTGCTAGTTGAACCGGACAACAATGACATCATCAGCTTGACTCAGAAATTTATGAAGATGAAACTGCCGACCTTCTTGGGTGGTATTGAACTCTTAAAGGCAGAAACATGGTTGCTTAAGATGGAGAAACTGTTTGAAGTATTTCCTTGTTCTAAGACATAAAAAGTTCTTTTGGCCACATACACCTTAAAAGATGAAGCTCGAAGATGGTGGTTACTAATCTGAACTAACAATGGGAATATGACATAGACCTAATTCAATGAGATCTTCTATTATAAGTATTTTCCTCAGTGCTTTGGGGACCGAAAAGTTTCTGAATTCCAAGAACTTAAGTAAGGCAGGATGTCTGTAGCCAAGTATGAGACTAAGTTCACGGAATTAGCTCACTTTACTCCATACATGGTGGATACTGATTACAAAAAAGCACTGAAATTTGAAGGCAGTTTGGATTTGGAAGTGTTTGACCGAGTAGGCGTCTTGAAGTTGCCTACCTATGTGGAAGTCTTAGACAGAGTATTAATCACAGAGGCCATACTAGCAGCAAAGAAACAGACTAATGCGCCAACAACTGAATGGAGGGACAAAAGATTCAGATCCAATTTTCAGAAGGGCCGCTTATCCTTTTCAAGCAACAGGCAAAACACTAGATCATCAAGCAGTTTAAGCCAAAGCAGTGGGTCTATGTCAATTTGCTTAGAATGTGGAAGGAAGCATAAAGGCATATGTTATCGTGCGTCTGGTGCTTGTTTTCGGTGTGGCAACACTGGCCACATGATTAGAGATTGTCCGTTAAGATTTGACAATACTAACCATCCAGCAACAAGTTCAGCCGGATCTGTTCTTATAACGAAGACCAATGTAAGAACGAATGCCAGAGGAAACACCGAGAATGAAACGCTAAGGCAAGGAAGAGTGTTTGCACTAGTGCCTGGGGATGTACAGAATACTGAATCTATGGTGTCAGGTATAATCTCTATCTGTGCTCAGAATGCCTATGTGTTGATAGATTCTAGTTTCACACATTCATTTGTATCTCATACTTTTTCTCGGAAGTTAACTAGACCATTAGAACCTATGAACTATTTAAAATATGTGTCTACACCATCTGGAGGTTCTATGATGTGTGCTTATGTATATCCGGCATGTGATATTATGATTGGTGATATGACATTGTACGTTGATTTGCTACCTTTGAGCATTAATCATTTTGATTGTATTCTGGGTATGGATTGATTGATGAAATACTATGCCACTATTGATTGTGTGGGTAAATTTGTTGTGTTTAGTCCACCTGGTATGCCTGAGTTTGTTTTTACTGGGAAAGGGGTAGTTTCTTTGTTGTATTTGATTTCATTTATGAAAGCCTAGAAGTTGTTGAGAAAAGGGTGTCAGGGCTACTTATGTTGTGTAATGATTGAGTTTTTAGATAATGCTGGTGTGAAAACTATTCCCGTGGTTCGCAAATTTTCTGATGTGTTTCCTAATGACCTACCTGGGGATTTAATTGATAGGGAAATTGAGTTTACGATTGATATAGTACCTAGAACCCAACCTATCTCCAAGACTCCTTATAGAATGTCAACTTCTGAATTGAAGAGTTGAAAGTTCAACTCCAAGAACTCTTAGATAAGAAATTCATTCGTCCGAGCACCTCACCTTGGGGAGCTCTAGTGTTGTTTGTCAAAAAGAAAGCTGAGTCTTTGTGGCTATGTATTGACTACCGTGACTTGCACAAGGTAACTGTCAAGAACAAATATCCATTGCCCCGAGTAGAAGACTTGTTTGACCAACTGCAGGGAGCACAAGTGTTCTCTAAGATAGACCTTAGGTTTGGGTATCACTAATTAAAGGTTAAGGAAGAAGATGTAGAGAAGACTGCATTCAAAACTAGATATGGGCGCTATGAATTTTTAGTAATGCCGTTTGGGGTGACTAATGCACCTGCTGCCTTCATGGACCTTATGAACAGAGTGTTTAAATCATATCTGGATGAATTTGTTGTTGTATTTATTGATAATATCTTGATTTACTCCAAAAGCAAGGAAGAGCATGAGAACCATTTACGAACTGCTTTACGGATTTTGAGAGAAAAGAAGTTGTATGCAAAATTGTCCAAATGTGAATTCTGGCTTGACAGTGTGGCACTTTTGGGACATGTAATGAACAAGGACGGTATCTCTGTTGACCCTCAAAAAATTGAAGCCATTGTGGACTGGCCAAGACTAACTAATGTGTCAGAAGTTAGAAGTTTTCTGGGACTTGCGGGTTACTACAAAAGATTTGTGAAAGATTTCTCAAAACTTGCTATGCCATTGACACAGTTGACACAGAAGAATGTGTCATTTGATTGGAATGACCAAAGAGAGTCTGCGTTCCAAGAATTGAAAACTAGACTGGTAACTGCACCAATTCTGACCTTGCCTAACGGAACTGATAGGTTTCAGATTTATAGTGATGCCTTCTACAAAGATTTGGGTTGTGTGTTGATGAAGAATGGGAAGGTAATTGCTTATGCCTCTTAGCAACTCCGTTCTCATGAAAAGAATTACTCGACCGATGACCTTGAACTTGCAGCTGTGGTATTTGCTTTGAAGATTTGGCGACATTATCTAAAGTATTTCTTCACCCAAAAAGAATTGAACATGAGACAAAGGAGATGGCTTAAATTGATCAAGGATTATGATTTGCAGATCTTGTACCATCCGGGGAAAGCTGATACTGTTGCAGATGCCTTGAGCCGAAAGTCTATTGGAAACTTGTCATGTGATCTAGAGAGGAATGGAATTGAGATAGTTCTATATGAACAAGGTGGAATTCTAGCCGCCATTACTGCCCAATCTACAATCATTGAAGAAATTAGAGAGAAACAACGTGAAGATGAGTTTTTAAAGAGAATTATTGATGAGGTTGATTCAAAGTCGAGGCCAGGATTTGTGCTTGATCGTAATGTGTTGAAATTTCATAATAGACTTGGTGTACCAGATTGTTCTGACCTGAGGAAACAAGTGATGACTGAAGCTCACAATTCTAAATTTGCTATGCATCGGGGGAATACAAAAATGTACCACGATTTAAAACAAAATTTTTGGTGGCCAGGAATGAAGAAAAGCATTGCTGATTTTGTGGCTAGGTGCTTACATTGTCAACAAGTTAAAGTCGAACATCAACGACTTGCTGGATTGCTTCAGCCGTTTCCAATATCAGAATAGAAATGGGAGCACATTACCATGGACTTCATCGTGGGATTGCCTCACTGTTCTCGAGGTATGGATTCTATTTGGGTAATCGTTGACCGTTTGACTAAATCCGCACATTTCTTACCTGTTAAAACTATTTATAATGCGAATAAGTTGGCTAACATTTATATAAATGAGATTATGAGGTTGGATGGGGTGCTAGTATCCATTGTATCTGATAGAGACTCGAAGTTCACGCCAAGGTTTTGGCAGAGTTTACAACAGGCTTTGGGAACTGAACTACTGATGAGTAGTGCCTACCACCCACAGACAGATGGCCAATCTGAACAAACCAATCAAACTTTGGAGGATATGTTACGAATGTGTGCCCTAAATTTCCAAGGGAATTGGGAGACTTACCTTCATTTGGCCGAATTTGCATACAACAATAGTTACCATTCAAGCATTAACATAGCTCCTTATGAAGCTTTGTATGGTAGGAAGTGCCGATCACCAATTTGCTGGGTTGAAGTGGGCGATAGACCATTATTGGAACCAGAACTTGTGTATGAGACGATAGAGAAAGTGAAACTGATTCAACAAAGATTGAAAACTGCACAAAGTCGTCAAAAGAGTTATGAAGATGTTCGAAGAAGAGATCAAGAATATGAAGTTGGGGATCATGTGTTTATCAAAGTAACCCCTATGAAAGGGAAAACACGGTTTGAGGTGAAAGGAAAATTCACCGAGATATGTTGGCCCATATGAGATTCTTGAGAAAATCAACCCGGTGATGTATTGGATAGCCTTGTCGCCGGTCATGGAACATATGCACAATGTTTTTTATGTCTCAATGCTTTGGGACTACCTACGAGATCCACTACATGTGATTGAACCAACCCATGTACTTTTGAAAGATGAATATACATACGAAGAGAGGCCAATTCAGATTGTGAATCGTCGAATCAAAAGATTGAGAAACAAAGAAATCCCACTGATATAGGTTGATTGGCAGAACTATGAAGGGACCTATGCAACTTGGGAGACCGAGGAAAATATGATAAAAGAATACCCTGAACTGTTCCCTCTAGACCCAATATTTCTTTGAAATGAAGGTAATTCGAGTTTGGAGGACCAAACTCTTTAAGGGGGGAAGAGTATAACAACCCCGACCCATGAATAACTATTAATCCATGATTAGACACGCCTAATACGTAATTAAGAGGAAATCATGTGTTAATTACATGTGTTATGTGTTATTTGCATTTGTATCTGTTCACGGTAAGAATATCTATTTGCCTTTCTGTTTCGTTCTGTGAATTGAAGACCTTATCGGCATCCGGTCATAAAATTGACTTAGGTTATGTGTTATTTGGAATTTTTAGAATTTTATGGTAGGTTTAATTGAAATTCGATTTGGAATGAATTAATTAGAATAAATAATAACCATTTGCTTAGTTTAAGCTAAGATTAATTAAGTCAACTTAATGGGGCCTATATAAGGCTTATGTATACTCTTGCCTACATTACACACTCTTGTTCCTTTACTCTAGAAACTCCAAACGTGAGAGAGAGAGAGAGAGAGAATTAGAGGATGAGTGTTGATTTCAAGAAGGAATGGAGGAATTGTTACGCAATTAAGGGGCAATTGGAGAATTCAGCTAGGACTCACCAAGAATTCAAGAGAATTTAGTAGAATTATGCAAGAATTGAGCTAGTGAGGTAAGATGAAGAAACACACCATCCATGCATGCACATTTTCTTCCATTATTGAGCTTAATTGCTAAGATTTCTTACATGCATGCACCAAGTCTACCATAGTGTTGAGAATTCATCATGTTTTTCCATTAATTTGCCTTCTTTGATCATGATTTAGAAGCTTTACACTCACTCCATTGCATATATGATATGTTTTAAGATTTTGAGTTGCTTTTGAGCAATTGGCAAGCTTTTGGGCCTTGATTTCATGAAATGATCTTTAAATCTCCAAGTTTTCCAAGTTTAGACGTGTTTTCTCAAGTTTTGAGGCCCAAAGGTTAAGTTTGAAGGCATGGAATTCGAGTTTTGGACTTGGGAGTGTAATCTAGAAATTCCAAAATTTGCACCCTCCACTCGAGTGACAGATCTTCTGCTCAAGCGACCAGTCCGTGATCTTGCACTTCTGCTCGAGTGATCAAAACTTGGCTCGAGCGTGAAATGTAAGCTCCTAGAAGTTCACATGTTTTGCAGACCGCTCGAGCGACAGAAGCTGCGCTTGAGCTATCGCTCGAGCGAAGACCTCAGTCACACGCTCGAGAGGACCATCGAGCAGTCGTCGAGCTGAAAAATCACACAACCAGTACTTTTGCAGAGTTTATAGACCGCATGAGTGACAGAAGTTGATTTCGAGCAACCACTCACATTTTTGCATGTCTGCTCGAGCGAAGGAAGTTACGCTCGAGCGAGATCCTTGTTTTCAGTAATTTTTGTTAAGTGTTTCTAAGTACATTTTAGCATCCTCATTGCATCATAGGCATTCCTAGGCCAAGATTAAGAAATAGTAATGAGGGTAAAAAGTAGAAACACACCAAGAAAAGAAAGAACTAAGTTAATGATTCCGGGTGTGTAATTCAATACATATTCGTTCTATAACTGTGTAGGTCACGCACCACAAGATATCTGATTTGCCTACTCCGTTTGTTTGCTTTGGAGCCAACTGTGAGTAATAACGTAGTAAAGTTTTTTTTAATTTATGTATTTTCTATATATGGAATAAGATCTGTTTTATGTAATGTTATGCTTTGTGTAATGAATGATTGTCCAATTCTGACAAATATTTGTGGCATTAATTCTGTGGTTCAAGTATGCTATTTGTACCCAGACCGGAGGTTCCTTTATGGAACTGACAAGTTATCTGCACTCGGCTGGAGGTTCCTTTATGGAACTGACAAGTTATCCGTTCCCAGTCTGGAGGTTTCTTTATGGAACTGACAAGTTATCCGTACCCGGCTGGAGGTTCTTCTATGGAATTGACAAGTATGATCTTTGATACTTTGTATGTGATCTGTTAGCACTAACAGATGTAAGATTAAGTATGAATTTTGATTTTTGTTATGACTTGAACAAGAATGTGACTGTGAATTTGTTTCTGTTTACCGAATTAGTTGTGGGACATCATTCATTTAACCCCCTTACTTTGTTATTATTTACTGGGCTTTTGCTCACTGTTTATATTATGTATGTAGGTGAGCAGGTGCATGACCAGGCCTAAGCTGCTGCCTGGAGACTTTTTTGGGTCAGCTAGCCACTGTGCGTCCCGAGGAGGTTCCTGTCTGATTTTGTGAACCATGAGAAAGACGTTTCTGTTTTGTTTTAATTTGTTTTTGTGGGCTAAGTCCCTTAAGACACTATCTATATGTCAAGGCATGATGTAAAAGAAGTTTGATATTATGTATATAAGTTTTAAATCTCTGTCCTATATATGTCAGCACAGCTTAATGGATTACGTATATTTTGTACATTTGCTTTTGTAGCCCCTATTTGTATGTTATTCTATTCAGAGACCTTCGGTAATCCAAGGATTACTGGCCAGTTACAACGCTAAACCTATAGGGGTGGGTTTGGGTCGTGACACATACTATCTTCTATGGCATCCATAGAAGGAAAATAGTAAGGTTGATTTTACAACACCTTATGATGAAATAGTAACACAAGTTAATTAGTAATTTGAAGCAGTAAAATAAAAATCCAAAAAAAACACGAAACAACCTTCATATTTTAACATGTATCGGTTCATACATAGTGCGTTGCATGCCTCCCGTACAAGGAAAGCTTAACTTATGAGGTTCACCTTGATGCAGCTTGCGACCCTATAGTACCAAACATTGATGAATATTTTAAGTTTAACAAATTCTGAAATATATATATGTAGTGCGAAATTAAAAATTTACTTGCACCGGATTAGCCTTCTTATTCTTTCCCTTCAACTGATTCACTATTACATCAACCTTACTAACCTTCCATTTCGTACATAGACGGCCTCTTTGGCGAGTAACCAAAGGACTGAGTACCTTGTGAGTCATGCTTTCTTTTGTAGTATTGCGACCAGGCAGACTTTTCGGTGAAGTATGAGAAGGTGGTAAAGTACTAGTCGAAGGTGGTAAAATACTAGTACATGGCACATTACTTGCACTACCTGATTGAACTATTCTTATTTCATCCTTGATTTTCATCAACCCAAGTTGAATCACTTTTGTTTACCATCATCATTGGTAGCAAGTTCTAGGATCTCATCCAACATGTTGTGATAGTTATCATGCAACTTTGGATTTAGAGTAGACCCAAAGTTAGTATATATGGTTGGAATGCATGTGTACCCTCTTTCCAAGTCTTTTCTCCATCTCGAAACAATGTATTTATTTGGCACCTCATATATGGATCTCTCAATGAGCATACAAAGTGAATGGGCACACATAATACCTCTAAACTCCAACAACTGACACATACACTGGAGCTCACATTCAGTTGAATTAAAGTACACAGCAAATTCCACTTTCTTCATCTCCTCACCTAGAAGAACAGCCTCCCTCACATGATAGGTACAAATTGCTCCCTCCTCTTTGATAAGATTTGCATGACAGTACATTAGACACTTCATTTCTACTTGAACTTCTTTAAATTTTGAATTAGTGTAAGCTGCACGAAATTGCTTCTCAAAACGATACACCGTTAAGCAATCATACAATTTGTTACGAGACTTAAAATCTACTTTTGTCTCCTTCTCTACCTTACTTCTCAAGGCATTGTCATATTGCTCAACAAATTGCTTTAAGATTGTCTTGGAGTTCACATATCCATAAAAAAATGCATTCATGCTCTCATTTCGTTGTATAGTTGACATGCCACCCCAAAATATGTCTTTAACATAGGCAGGAATCCACCTATGTCACTCATGATATAATAACCCCAACCACTCGTTATCATTCAGATTGAATTTTGCAATCATTGCTTCCCAATATTCCTCAAATTCATCTTTTGTGAATGAATCATAAACTGCATTACTCAAAGTAACCTTTATGGATTCATGTTGCAAATATCCTCTCAATTTATTCGGAATTTTCTTTATAATATGCCATAAACACGAACGATGTCGAGCTTGTGGGAAGACAATTTCTCTGGCATTTTGCATAGCTCTGCACTAGTTAATTATTATTGTTTTGGGGGGAGCATATGACATGCAACTTAACCATTCTTTGAATAGCTAAACAAATATCTCAGTGTTCTCATTACTTAACAACCCACAACCAAACAAAATTGACTGTCCATGGTGATTAACTCTTACAAACGAAGCAAACGACATATCATATTTGTTTGTCAAATAGGTTGTGTCAAAGGAGACAACATCCCCAAATGGTTTATAAGCCGCCCTACTCCTTGCATCCGCCCAAAACAAGTTTCGCATGCGACCATCTTCATCAAGGTCAATTGCCGAATAGAAGTTTGAATTTTGTTGTTGTGTTTTATGAAAATAAAGTGTAACTGATTCGGCGTCTCCTACCCCAAGTCTCAATCTTCTAGCATTTTGAATATAATTCCTTGCATCTTGTTCATCAAACGTTAATGCCTTATATCCCCCTGCTTCAACAACTATGGAATGAAAATTCCTAGCCACCTCAATCCCTGCTGTATCGTTAACTTCTAGTCTCCTCTTAACCGAAGTAAGAATCCTCTTATTCATTGCAAAATGCAGTGAGTCAGTCGGAATCAAATCATAGTGTGCTCAAGCATAACTGTGGTTAACTTATATCTTCCATCTTTTTGTAGACTGGTGTAGACACCCCATTTTTGACCGTCCTCAAGACTTGGACGTCACCGTTGGGACGCTCGGTGATTATCCATGTTTGTGTTCGTTTGGAGTTCCCGGAGTTCTCGGGCTCGGCGCCTTGCCTCAGGACCTCCGAACTTGACTGTTTTGTGTTTGGTTTTGCACCAAACACTTGTGCTTTGCCTGGGAGGGGCAGGGAATGCTTTGTGAGGCATCCTCACACACCACCGGCACTGGCTAGAGGCCACCGGCTGGCTGGTGTTGCCACCGGCACTATATTGTGCCGGTCGGCACTCTTTTGTGCCGGTCGGCACTTTTTTTGGCAAAATGACCATTTTGCCCTGCCGACCACTTTACAGCTGTTTTTGGAGATATTTTCAGACAGCTTTCTGGCACTTGTTTCCCCTCCATACACGTGTATGGAGGGATGAGCCCTTGGATGACTTAGTTTGTAAGTCTTGGTTGCCTATAAGGAGAAGTCTCTCCTCTTGGCTCAAGGGTTAGCAAAATTTTAGAGAGTTAGAGAGAAAAAGAGAGAGAGAAGCTCTGGTTTTTTCTAGGGTTTGAGTTGCATACACCTTCTATCTCTATCCTTCTCTTTTGTGTCTAGGTGTTTTGTGCCTTACTATTGCACACAAACACCTAGTGTTTCACCTTCTCCTTGTAATTGAGGTTCTAAGGGCTGGTTTTTGAAGTTCTTGACAGATTTTGAGCCTAAGGAAGCATCAACTACATCTTTGTCAAAGAAGGCTACAAGGGTAAGAACTTAACTCCCTTTTTACCCCATTCTTGTACCTTATTTTTACATAGTTTAAAACAGTTTTTGGGCTTAGTGTTTGGCACATAAAAGTTCTGATTTTTGACCCTCTTTATTGTATATTAAGAGTGCTTAGTGGTTTGGGGAGGTTTGACCCCCTTTAGACCTTGAAAAGGGTCCCTTTTTGTGCTATTTTGGAGAGATCCGGGACTAGTGTGTTTGGGCCTCTCCACCACTGAAATCTTGAGGGATTTTAGTGGTAGAGATGGTGCCATAAAGTCCTAGAAAGGGGAGGGCCACCCCCTCTCCTTGATGTCCTTGAAAAGGGCAAGTTTTGCCTCTTGAGAGAGCACCATGCTTGAGTGTGTGTTGAACATGTTTGGCTTGTTTTCCATGCTTATATTGCCATGATATAACATGTTCTTAAGTTGGTTTAGGTCCCTTATGCATGCTTAGCATAGTTGCCTTGGAATGCCTATTTGATGCTTTAACATGTCTAGGTTGTATGCCTTTGTTTTGAACATGTTTTAGGCCTAGATCCATGAAGCTTGTGTGCTTATTTTGACATGTTTTAGCTCTGTCCATAGCCATTTGGGCTGATATTGGCATGTATCATATAGCTCCTTTGCATTTGGCTTGTTGGCCTTGAGAGTATGAGTGTGTAGCATGCCATGCTTGCTTCATTTTTGATAGTTTGGAACCATCTAGCATGCTATTTCAGACTTTTTGGTGTGCTTGTATGCATGCTTTAGTTGCTTCTTTAATGCTTTAAAAGCATGAGTTGAATACTCCATGTTTTGGTCATGTTGCATACCTTTGTACTTGAGCCTCTTAGATGCCATCTAAGTAGTCCTTTGGGCCTATTTTGACATGCTAAAAATCTGTTTTGGGTTGATCAATGCATGCCATAATTGCTTTGTCTTGGTTTGGTTCAAACCCCCATTGACTTGCCTTGAGCCTAGGCCATTTGCATGCTTTGTTTGGCATGCTTCATTGCATGATTTGGCATCGTGTTTAACTTGAATTTCAGAGCTTTAAGTGCATACTAGTTGCCCATGTTTGGTCTCTTTAAGTGTGCATGAGAGTTGCTTTTGTATGCCCAAGTCTTGAGCCTTAACACTTGCATGTGTGTGTGTGCATTTGGTCTCATTTTCTAGGCACTTTGGCCATTGATTTTAGGCCCATTTTGAGTTGCCTAATTCATGTCTAAGTCCATCATTTCATTGGTTTGCATGCTTACCTTATATGCTTGTTTGCATGCTTGCATAAGTGTATCACATTGTCCACATTGCATGCCTAGTTGACATACTTAGGATTTCACCACATTAACATGCATACCAAGCCTCTTGAAGTGAGTTTGATAGAGGTTTGGTACCCCTTTTGTGCCTATGTGGTTTGCATGCATTTGAAATCAAAATTGCATTCTCGGTTCTTTGGGCCATCATGCATGGAAATGCGTGATTGGTGGTCCGAGAACCGAGGCACATCTTCCTTTGAGTCCAAAACATGATAAGGAGTGTGTTTTGGTGCATACATGCCTTGAATTACATTGCCATGCAAGTTGTTGCCCTCTGTTGCTGTGAGTTGCAGGTTTTGCAGGAATTTTGTGCCGACCGGCACTGTTTAGTGCCGACCGGCAGTAAATTGTCAGCCGATAGCTTTATTAAGTGCCGGTGGCCATATCCTTCAGCCGGTGGTGTTCTACCTCAGCCGGTAATGATCTCCAGTACCTAAGGAAGTGTTTCTGAGACTTTGGCAACCTTCAGAGGAGGATAGCAGGGAAAACAGAGGCACACTTGCATGACAGTGCGATTCCGAGCGAGTCCCGGGCACGCGACGCATTTGAGCCCTCTTCCCGAGGCATTTACTGCTTTGATTAGATTAATTATTTATTTAATTAATTTAGTTAATTTGTAATAATTAATTAGCTTGCGTAGTTAATTAATTCGTATATTCTTGCGATCCCTCCGAGCGAGGGCGTAATTGTAATAAGTGTGGGTGAGTGGGTGTATGTCTTCAAACCCCCATTTCTTCCTCCCTTTTATTTACCTGCTTACAATGGTAGATTAGGGCACGTTTATCTTAGCATACCTTATGCTATGCATGCGGGCATTCATGCATTTGTTTACATACATCGGGCTCGGTACATCATACAAACTGCATCGTACTTTCAATTCCAAATTGAATACGTGATAGTTGTTGCATTTCATGTGCCATGCTTAAGATAGCCGAGCCTGTCTAGATTACATTCCGTATGCGATGCATTAGTCACTTAACATAAACTAAGTCATGCATGTTTGCTAACTAGTTTATTGTTTAGGCGCAGAGTACGATGTAAGTATTTTATGCTTTAGCATACCACATGCGTGTGAGTGTTGTCATGACAGTATGCTTACCATGCGGCTAAATGATTATGTGTGATATTACTGTCCGAATGCCTGTGGGTGGAGGTTGGATTGCCTGAGTTGGAACAACTCATTGAAATCCGTATTTTAGCCTACTTGCGAGTAGCAAAATTTAACACGCTTTTCGAGACAAAACAGATATGCAATGTTTATTTCCAAGTTAGGCGATCTAGTCTATACTTTTGTGTTGTGAGCATCACATAGTAATTCTAGGTTAATAACCGGAATAAGAACGCATAAAGTTTTCAAAAACGGATATCACGGTTAGTAGAGGCCGGTCTTCGGACCGGGCGAAAGGGGGTGCTCATAGCTGACCTTCCCCGATCGTACCCAAGCTCCCGAGCCAAGACCACTTTGGTGATGACGGACACGTGGCCTTCGGCACCGAGTCAGGGTTTCCTAAATTTCCCAATTAAAAAATATTTAGGTGGCGACTCTGTAATCTGGCAAAGCAGTCCATGTTTGGCACTACTTTCGAAAATCTGTTTTCTCAAACGATTTGCCGGATTTGGACTCTTTGGTTCAGATTTAGAACCGACACGAAAATCGAGTCCAAACTGTAGCGTAGCCGAGGTCCCCCGCGGACGTGCTACAACTGGCTCTTACCCTTGCTTTACAATCAATTTTTGATGACAAAGATGGTTCGAGGGGATTTACTTCTGATCTTTTTGTTCCATTCCATGCCCGAGTGCATTCAATTTCAAAGTACTTTACTTCCCCATCCCTTGTTACATTTTGTGTTCTATAAGTTATAGCAAATCCATGTTGTTTCGTATATTTTGCATAAAATGCGTACACTTCTTGCTCTGAGATAAAATACATCCCCTTCTTTGGCTCTTCAACTTCACCACTCTCATTAAATTCAACATTGTTATCTTGTTTTTCAACTTCCTCACGCACATTGAATGAATTATTGTTTGAATCAATATCCATTGTAGCTTTAAAGTGAAATAGAATAGACATTAAGAGAGTTAGTAGACAAAACATTGATTGCCTCCACCAACATTCTTATCACACAACAAGCAACATTATAAAGAAGCAAGCAAGAACAATACAAATTGTTCAAAATAACAACAACAACAACACAAACAAACTCAATTTTTCTTCCCTTTACCGGTTTATTTTTACACTTCCATTTCAAAGTGAAAAAAAAAATTTAGTGTTTCTAAGCACAGATACATGGGATGGTTCCCTTCAATTAAAAGGTAAACAACTTTAAAGAAGCAAAATTAGCAATATAGCAACAGAAAATTATCATAGGCAGCATGAATCAAGGAGGTGAGAGTAATGATTGTGGCTCCTTTCAAAGGTAAAATTCATGAATCAAGATGGTGAAATTAGATTAGATAGAAAATTAAGTGAGGTCTTTGTGATTTACACTTTTAGTTTTTTTGGGGAGGGAGGGAGGGAGGGGTGATTTTAATGGGTCTCAAATGAGAATTAAATTTTAGAAGTAACATAATTGTCTAATCTAAAATGAAAATTTTGAAATTATTTAACATGAAGTTCACTACATAAATTTTCAATCATTTGTCATGGATTAATCAGTGAGTTATGAAAATTTAAAAACATAGGGTCTAATAGATTTTTGCACACACAATGTTCCTTATTAACAGAAGATTCAACATATTTCATCAACAGTGTGTGCAAAAATCATATGAGTATGACCAGCCATCCTCTTAATTATTTTTATTTGTCAAATATTTCCACAGTAGATTTTTGCAGAGTTCAAAGAACAGCTTCTTCAAAGAACAGATTTTTGTAATGTGATCAATTTCTGCTATCAATTCTTAATCACCCAATGCGAAACCCTAAATTAAAAACAAAACCAACTAATGGGTCAAGGAGCATGAATCATAAGCAGCATGAATCAAAGAGCAGCGACGACACCTTTTGGCACACACAGCAGCAGCGGCAGCACCCTTTCACACACATAGCAGCAACGACAGCACCCGTCGGTACTAGTAGAAGCAGCAGCAGCCTCGTCGGCGGCCCCCTTTCGCACACACAGCTCGTCGGCGCTAATGGGTCTCCTCTCTCTCACTATCACTACTATGTTCTTTTTTCTTTTTTTCTTTTATTTGAAATAAAATGTGTAAGTTTTGTAAAAGGGATGACTTGTACAAAGAAATGGGGGTGGGTGTACAAAGAACTTGGGCCTTTCGAGCCTCGATCTTTCGAGCTACAAAACGGAACTGTTTTTTTTATTTATTATAAAATCATTAATGATATCAAAACAAATAATTTATATAATGTAAAAGATATGCCGTTGTGATGGTCATTACAATTTATGAGTGAGAAAAAGTAAATAAGTAAAATTTTATATTATGTTACTTGCGTATATAATGCATATTCAGTATGATCTAATAATCTAAATTAATTTAATATGATTTTATGCGTAACAATTTATGGGAGTCGTTATTCTCGCTTCACTTTGCTCAAAATACACTCACTTATTTATCCTTTATTATACATAGTTACATTAATATTTTTTTTATATAAAATATACTGTTTGAAAAAACCAAAATTTAAAAAGTATTAATGTAATCATATATAATGAAGACAAAGAAAGAAGTATATTTAGTATAAAGTGGAATGAAAGTAGCGGCTCTCTAATTTATATATATATATTTTTATATATTTATATATAATTCGAGTTTTGAGTTGCTCGGATTGTTCAGTATTTATGCCTAAGCCCACTCAAATTTAATTCAGAATTTTGAATTTTTTATATAAACCCATACCGAATTTTAAAATATTTTACCTAACCTTAATAAATTTCAAGTTGAGCTCGGATTGCTCGGGTTTAACTTGCCCAAATTACACCCCTAAGTCAAACCCATGTTGGGTTTATTTGATCTTGAAAAAAGTAAAATTAAACTATTTAAATCTTGTTTGACAACTTAAACTTTGACTAAAATAATCCATAAAAAAATTAATAAAATAAAATAAAACATCTTATATATTAATCAATCACCTTTTTCTCTCATAATCATCTATTTATCCAACTTAAATTTGTTTTTAAATTTTTTTTTTTTGGTTTTCAAAAAGCAAAAAAAAAAGCCAAGTTAGATTCTGAAGGGAAATTCTATTTCCACCCACCTAATAAACTCAAGGCAAATCTTTTCTCAATACACACCCTTATTAATTTGATTATGAACTAATTTTCTCAATCCACACCATTAAAATTACAATTACATCCTTCACTTATAAATGATATACACACTTTATACTCAAATGCACACACTTTAATTAACCTTAATTGACATTTCTAGTTCCACCCACTTTTGTGAAGACTTTGACTTTGTCGAAACAGAGGGAAAAAAAAAAAAGTTTTCAACTTTCCTCACCTCTATTGAAGAACTTGAAGAGCTCCTCACCTCCATTGAAGAACTTGAAGAGCTCCATTGAATCTCCTCTAAAAACTATTGAATCCTTTGTTTAAGGTAAGAAATCTTTCCATTTTCTTATTGCATTTATCATTTTCTTATTACATTTACCATTTTCGGATATCTTTGCACTGCATTGGCATATAAAACAGCGATTTTTCCATGGTTGGGGACGGGTTGGAGCTCTTGGCACTGGGTGTCCGAATTTGTTCTTGTAATTCGGAACCTAATCACCGAATAATGTGTACAATTTCGACCAATTAATCCGAACAAAATACAAAATTTCGAAGTTTTTCTGCTGAATATAATATATTTTTTCGGTTCAATAGTTTCACATTAATTCTTTAATTTCGGCAATTGATTTCTGAAATATTTATGTTTATTCGGCACTGAAGTTTCGAATGGTTTTTTTTTTTTTTTACACCAAGTTATATAGGCTGCCAAGATTGGTTTTACTTTAGGTTATTTTCCAACAATTTTATTTTATGGGTATGTTTATGTATTTATTTATTTATTTTGCAAAATTCAATGGACAACAATAAAAACAAAAATCTGTGCAGTATTTGTATTTTCACATTATATTGTTAGCTTAAGTAGTTGTTAAACATAGGTTTTTAAAAATGTTGTTAGCTAAATAGCTGAATAAAACAATTGCATTATATAGAATATTAGGGGTTTGTCCTCTCAAAACATTGAAATTGGGGCCAAATTTGGTCTTTGGTTGTATTTACAATCCATAGAATGTACAAAGACAAGTGATGGGCACTCCTTTGATTGTTTGAAAAATGATGTTGGTATTGATTAATGACCCTGTTGCCTTGGTAAATTGGCCGAAGTAAAGTTTATATGTTTTTGGCATGTTGTGAATATTACCAAACTAATTGGTGAATGGTCTATATAGAATACAAATAGTTTTGCTATATTCATGTTTACATTGTAATTTTTCAACAAATTAGTCTCACTCTTTCATCAGTAATAGGGTTATGTCCTTAACTTATTTTGTTAATTTCACATCATCCAAATTGTCAATTTAATGGTCTATAACTGCATATTAGATTTCATTAAGGTGGTATGGTTAGGCTACTTATTACCTGTATTGATGTGATCCTTTTCTGGGAGTGTTTATTCTGTTTCATTATATTGGGTTGATGAGAATAATTTTCCTTATACAGATGGATGCCGGTCCCAATCAACGTCGGTCAGTAACAGTTTCGAATAGAAAGCTCTGTGAATTAGAGAGACGTGGACATGCTCGAGTGCATGATGATGATACGCACATTGCCATGGATGGTGATCCTATACATGATGCACCAATTATGGATAATGACCCTACTGGTGATGATGCTGACATTGTTGATGAAGATATCCTTACTTAGTCATTTCCGGGAGGGCCAACTGATCCATCAATCCTTAAAAGTTTTAAAAGTCATGTTGCCGCAGCTATTTGGAATGGTGTTGATAAAAGAGGGCCCTTGAAGTGTCATAATCACTCATCTAAGATTCATTCGTGGCCGTGGTGGGAACAAGGAAACAACGCTACATTTGTAAACATTTTGGAGATGTCAAGACTTGCACAATTAGCTTGTTGCACGTACCGCTTTGTGAACAAAATTGTAGTGTCTAGTTTTGTTGAGAGATGGCAACTGGAGACAAACACCTTCCATTTGACTCTTGGAGAGATGATTATCACATTGGACAATGTCGCTACTATCCTAGGGCTTCCCATTGTAGGCAAGTCTATTAGTGTGCGTAAGTTGTCAGAAAGGCGGGCCATTGAATTAGTAGTTAATACCTTGGAAATTGATAAGTAAGAGGTCAGACATGAGATGTCTAGTGCTGGAGGCAATTCAGTGAGGCTTGAGTGGTTGAGGGCACACTTTCGTAATGTCACAGACAATGATTCAATGGAAAGAATTGTATGTACAGGTAAAGCATACTTGCTATTTTTGTTGGGTTGTACACTTTTCAGTGACAAGACTGGTACTAGGGTCCCCGTTGTTTATTTGAGTTTGTTGTCCGATTTGACGACCATATCTTCATATGCTTGAGGTGCTGCTGCATTGGCATACTTATATAGACAGATGGGGTACGCTAGCAGGTCCGGCATGAAACAAATAGCCAGTTACATGACACTTCTTGAGGGATGGATTTATGAGTACTTTTGTGGATTCTGACCACACTTGAATATGAATTACACTCAAGACATGCCACATGTTTACCGTTGGACTTCTCGGAGAGAGTCTGGTGAAGAGACACAGTTGCAGGCTTTTCGAGAGGAGCTTGATAGGTTGGGTGTACATGATGTAAGTTAGAAAGTCCTTTAAAATTTGAAACTCTATATTGTTTGTAGGTTATTTGGGACCTGTACCAGAGTTGCAGAGATGTCCATCCGTGTCACCCAGTTACGTTCTACCATGGTTGCCTAAAGTGTTTGGAAGTAGTTGAACCATATCACCCTGATAGAGTTTTGAGACAGTTTGACAGAGTGCAGACAATCCCTAATCCACCACTTGGCCCTATGCGTGCCTCTCGAGGAGCCACAGCTCCACGCTATAATGTTATGTATGCATACTTAGACATCATTTGGAAGGCATGGGACAACCATGTGTTATCTGATCGGAGGAGGAGTACACTGGTATGACAGCCTTGGGATTATATTCCTGGTTACATGGATTGGTACTAAACCATTACCCATATGTATGTTCAAAACCTAGCACGTCGTTCTCAGATGGACCCAAATATTCATCATTATCAGTATTCTAGCCAAGATGCACATGTATTTTTTTTTTTTAAGGGCACCATTACAAATTATTTATGTAAACTATTATAGGTTTATATATAATGTTGTATTTGTTCTCGTAATGTAGCGTATGTCACAGATATATCGGATCACTCACCCTTTCGTTAAGGCTGGCTATGAGGACAGTGTTCAATATCCTGATAGACTTTACTACGCAATTGATGCAATTGAACAACTTCTTCAAGATCAGTACATTAGTGAAGCTGCGACCAAAACATCCGCTCAGGGTCGGTCTGCACCCAGCTCTTCTACTACACATCATTTTGGAGCACATTACACTCGCTGGTCACGTAGTTGATAGTAGTTCATAATGTTAGCACAAGTAGTTTCTGATGGTGTTAGTGGATGTATAAAAAGACAAATATTATTATTATCTTTGGATTATGTACTTCTTGGATTATGTATAAGGAGACATGTATTTTGTGATGATGTGGATGGATTAAACTACTAGTTAATATTACTAGTTCTTGTTACATACTTGTTGTTTAATATGAATAATCTTTAACATTAGTTACACTTGGTTAATATTATTTTCATTACGTTTTGTGTTCAGACAATGTAAAAATAATATGGTGTCTCTTCCATAAATAAGTGAACTATAACTCATATGATATTGTATTAAAAAAAAAAATTACCATTACAAAATTCAATGGCAAAATGATGTCCATCTCACTACTCCATGCTAGTAAATCATAAAAACTAATGTATTAAACTTCTCATGACTGCTCTCTAATACATCAATCTATGTCAACTACATCAATTGTCTCTCGAGTAGCTACATTAGGTCCTATGCTGTCTTTGAATTTTTGAATGTGGCTAACATATGCATTCTCCTATTCTGATGCACAAGGGTGATGGTGAACTTGCCAAAGCACAGCAATGGGAGGAATTGGATGACCAGCCCTCAAAAATACCTGCACGTACATCCAAAAATTTACATATCTTTACCAAATCCATCAAATTTGCAATTACACAAGTATTAAACAACAATGTACCATTATTTTCATAACTTATACCTGCACAAAATGATTTCCATTGACAAATCGAATGGCAATCTCGCGATGATCAGCTAGGGTTACTGGCGGTGATCTCAAAGGTAAGAAAGTGAGACACTGTTGCAATGACAAGTGATACAAGACTACATTATAAAATGAATAAGATGCCCCATGTCAGGCATAGTCATCCAATGATCAAAGTCTGGGCTATCTTCAAAATATGAAAGGATGTGTGTCAGCTCCTCAACCCTCACATACGACCCATATAGTACGACATATTCATCTCTGTGATTATTCAATTCAAGTAGTAGATCACACCTAACTTGCACCCGGTCATTCTCTCCAAGACCAAGTAAACCCACAATAGCTCTAAAACCACAATTCCCATCACCATCTACATCCTTCATTAACTTTATGAATGGTATTAACATAGGTGGAAAATAACCAGCATATGCACTCGGTAAACTTGTTCTTGTACGATATGTCTTTGTCTTCACATTCTGCTTTCTCTCATGCACTTTTGAAGCTCTTTTTTTCTTTGACTGATTAGAAGCTAATGTGCTCTGGCTATCATGGCCATTGTTAACCAACTCAAATGCACACGGGTCATGACGGCAGGATATATCAATTTTCTTATGTCCTCAACGTGGATTAGGTTTCACATCAAGCTTAATAAGAAAAGTTCTCGCTAGATTTGCAATTTCCCTCAACTTCTTCAACATATCCAATTGCGTGGCAACCTCAGACTCATTGAACCGCTTCAAAATCATCTCAAGTTCTGGGATACAAGTCAATTCCAACTTCTCAACCTTCGGATTATGCACATATATAGTAAGTCGTGTCCAATGTACATGTATGTTATTGAGTGGAATAGGACGGCCTTGTCTCATGTAATCTGCAATCTCGCGAGCACAAGGTAAATCATGCGTGTGCCTAAGAACACACCCACATGCTGCAACATCAATTCCAACTGAATTTGCTCTCTTACTCTCTGCTAACACATACTCCAATGCACAAATAGACGTATTACCCTGGAGCTCTCTGAATTGAGAAGGTTTGAATTGATGTTGCATAGTTGTCAAACTCTTCTCGAATGATGCTTTAACTTGAATGTGCTGCAACTCAAGTAAATAATGTATTTTTTCAAATGAAATCTCAAATGTCATTTGACTTGAATCTAATTGCCTCTTCAATCTAGCATGAGCACTCTCAACCCTGTTCATATGGATGTAAACCAAAATAGTCAAGCATAATAATTAAAAATAGCAATATGCTTTATAATTAATTAAAAAAAAAAATCATACTGATTGGTTGTGACATTGCCAAAATGCATACACATGTCTGTATGTACCTGTAGACACCCCATTTTTGACGGTCGTTTAAGACTTAGATGATCTTGCAGGTACATCTGGTGGCGAGTCTAATTGCTCACCAAGTGCTTGAAGTTCGCGGCGGAACGCCACAGGTTTGACTTTTCCAAACCTTACATCATTTTTGCCTCATCTTTGGACCATGCTTAAGTCCTTTCAAATTGAGGTTGGTGGTGGCCTGCCGGTCATAGCCTTTGGCTTGCCAGCCATTGATGTGCCTGGAGGGCCACCAATGAACCCTTGCCGGCCATCACTGATGGCCGGCCGGCCACCAGTGTTCCAGCAGATATTTTGTGATATTTTGGGTCAGCTGTTTGCATAGATTGATGCATCTTCTAACACATGTGTGGCTGGATCTTTATGAGGGGAATTTGCATCTTCTATATATAGGACCCCCTCTTGCATGTGAAGGGCTTAGAAAACTTTGAAGACAAAAATTCTCTCTCTCTCTAGAATTTCCTCTCTCTCTGTCTCTCTCTCTCTCTTGTTATTTTGTGCCTTAAGTTTAGTTTCTCTACAATTTTGCACGTGAACCCTAAACCAAACACTTTCACCTTGGAGCTAAGGTCTCTTGAGGTCCTTTTTGTGTTCTAGAAGAGGATTTTGGCTTGATTTATCTTATTTTGTTGCTCTAATTGCATCTTGTCTTTAAGAGGTATAACACTTGTAATTTAAGCTTCTTTTAAATACTTGTTTTGCCATCTTTACATGCTGGTTTTGACCTCTTAAAATCTCTATTTTTATGGTTTAAAAATGGTGGTTTAAGGCCCGTTTTGAGTTAGGGGTGGTTCACCCTTGTTGTTACTTGGCTTGTTAGGCTTTTGTGCCTCTTTTTCAAAGCTTTTAAATCAAACTTTTTGGGCCTTTAAACCACTGAATCTCAGAGTCTTTTTAGTGATAAAAACCATATTTTGAAGTCCAAAATTGGAGGGGTTAGCCTCCCCTCCTTGTTGGCTTGCTTGCATGCCTGCCTAGTTGCCTCATAAGTTAGCATGTTTTTGAAGCTTATCTTAGCCTATTTCCAGCATGTTTTTTACCTCTAGTTTGGGTTGCTTTGGCTCTGTTTTGGGCTGTTTGTGTTGCATGAGTAGTGTTTTGCATAGTTGTAGTGTAAAGGGCTTCACTAGCTTAGTGTTTTGAGCCTTTAAACATGAATTACATGAGTTGCTTGCATGTTTTAATGTCATTTCGCACTCCATTTCAGCATTGAAATCTCTACAATCTCCCTCTATTCTTCACTCTTTCATTTATTTTGAAAGTGGCTTTAAACCACTTGTTGGCTTGAATGTGGAATTGAGTCATCCATGCTTAATGGTTTAATTTCCTCGGGAGTTCATTATCAATGGCATGAAGTCTCTTTCATGCTCAAGGTGCTTGTGGTTTAAGCCCACTTTCAATTAGAGGACACTCACCCTTTGGACTAATCAATCAAGGAATGGATTGGTAATCTAAAATGAGTAAACAAAAGTGATAAGTAAAACTTGAGCAAGATAAGCATATTGTGTTGCATTGTATGTGTTCAATCGGACGTTATATTGAACACAAGGAAGATTGGAGCATTTCATACTCAAAGTGATGAAATGGGCCAATCTCCTTGGTCTCCATTACCCTTGATCTCATATGATAGGGTGATGATCTTGGGTCTTGTTTTTTGCATACAATGAAATTGTATTTCTTGGTTCTTTGGCCATCATGCATTGAAAATGCTTGGTTGGTGGTTTTGGAGCCAAGAATACCACTCTTTGGAGATATTTTGATGATAAGGAGTGGTATACAGTACATATAACCTGTGAAATTACTTCTTTCCTGCCCTGTGTTATGCTCTGTTACAGCAGAATGAAATTGTTCATCAGTGGCCGGCATGCCACACACTGATGGCCGGCAGCCTTTCACAGATGGGCGGCAGTGCCCTTTTGTAACAGGCACATGGTCGGCAGCCTCCATTAGTGGCTGACCAGCCACTGATATAATCTCAGAACAGTGCCCTTTCACCATACCAGAATTCAACTGTGCAAACAAAGGCAGTCAGCAGCAAAGCAGTGGCAAGCGCGCACATGTGCATTTGATACATCTCAAGTTTAACTAGCTAGAACAGTATGCCTATTGTTATTTTTGAGTTGGTTTTGTACTTAATTACTTTAGTTTAATTAGTTAGCGCAATATGTATTTGATTAGCTTAGATTGGTTAATTGATTGTTGTAATAATTAAGTAGCCTAACTTAGCTATTTCTTTGTTTTGTTTTATATTAATTAGCTTAGCTTAGATTAGCTTCATTCAGACCCTTGTTTGCGAGGGCGTAATGTTATAATAAGTGTGCGTGTGTGTGTGCATGTCTTCCAACCTCGCGTCTTTCTCCCTTTTATTTAATTGCTTTCGATGGTTAGATTAGGGACATATTTTGATTAGCATACCTAATGCTCGCATGTTTGCATCCATTCATTTGTCTTGCATGCACCGAGGCTCGGCGCATCATTCAAACTGCATTGTCTTTTCAATATTTCTTTGAATACGTGTTTCAAAGCATGCTATCAAAGTGTTGCAAGTACCATGATTAGGTAGCTGAGCCTATTTAGTCGCATTGTTTGCTTGTGTTGCATTAGGCATCTTGTATAGGTAGGATCATGCATTTTTCTAACTAGTTTTCTGTTTTGGCTTGGAGTACTCGATAAGTTTTTTATGCTTTAGCATACTTGCATGGGTGTGATTACCGTGTTGCCATGATTCGCATGTTTGCCATGAGGCTATGTGCTTAAGTGCTAAAAACTACATGAATGCTTGTGGATGAAGGCTTGTTGTTTAAATTGGAATGATTCAACAAATGCACGTTTTAAGCCCACTTTGCGAAGTGCCAAAATCATGTTTTAAGCCCATTTTGTTTGGTGGCAAATCCGCACTTTTAAGCCCACTTGAGGGTGGAAAATTCAAACCATTTTCGTAAAGAAACATGAGTTGAATTGTTTCAAGTCTTGCGACTAGTTTATACTTGCTTGTGTGCGTCACATAGTAAAGCTAGTTTAATAACCGGAATAAGAACGCATAATGTTTATAAAACATCATATCATGATTAGTAGAGGCCGATCTTTGATCGGGCGAGCGGGGGTGCTCATTTCAAGACCTTCCCCTCTCGTACCTAAGTTCCCGAGCTGAGGTAACTTTGGTGATGACGGACACGTGGCCTTTGGCATGCGTTAGGGTTTCCTAAATTTCTCCAAAAATAAAATATTTAGGTGGCAACTTTGTATTTGGCAAAGCAGTCCAATTTTGGCATTATTTGATTTAAAATTGATTTTTCAAAAAGGTTTGTCGTATTTGAACTCTTTGGTGATTATCAATTTCACATTACACTTGTGAAACTAGATTCAGAACCACAAGTAGAGTCCGAACTGTGAGACCTTCTTTTCAAACCCTTTTTGAAAGGTGGGGGCGCGGAAAAAGGCGAGTCCACAGTTTCTGGCGACTCTGCTAGGGATTTAGAGAACTTGACTCGAACTCATGATATGTTGTTTTATCTTTGCATTGCATTTGCATTGGTGCGCTTAAGTCACAGTGTTTGCCATATGCTATTCCTGAGTGGTTTGTCGGAGGCTCGTTTGGAAAAACGTGCCATAAGGCTGACTGGTTGCGGGCTCTGCCACAATGGGAATGCAACCCTTGGATTTGGATTACTGCTGTACCGTTTGATCCTTCTTTCACTTCTCGGTGTTAGGAATGAGAGGTATATTAGGTAGTCTTGCCGAGGTACCCTTTTTGACCAATCGACTTAGTGCATATTGGAAGCCTTAGAGACTTTTCCAAACTAGGACAGGTTGCTCACCCGAATGCAGGAATTGTTTAAAACCGCTTGTTCGCATAGTGAATCCCTAGCTCCTAACGGAAATAGGATAGGGAAACCCTACCCCACCATAGGGGTGTTTTGGCTCTCACTTGCTTGATACGTGTTTTTAGAGTGAGACTCTGCAGGAATGTACGTATCAGTTGCAAGTTTGGGTATCAGTTTTGATGCAGAAATTTGGGGCAGAAATCAGTGTTTGAGTACAGTCATCCAGTTTAAAATTACGACTGTGTGTTGTTTCTGTTTGAGCTGAGGTGCTGTGCATTTTTTGATTTTTGTCTCTTTTGCTTTATTTTCTTTTTTGCAATGTAGTATTTCACGATTGATTTAGACGAGGCAGTTACCCCCCAAGCACTCTGGACTCGAGTAACGCGACTTTACCGATCTAGGGATCTTATAAGAGGACAACTAGTGTTTGCTTCGCTACCCCTGGTTACAAGATGGAGGAGAGTCAGGCATAACTCACCAGTTCGACAGTTACCTTCATTCAGCGAAGTCTAGTTTTCTGTTTCTGCTTCGAAAAGAGAGTACACACCAGTTCTGATAGATCAGCACCCCTTAGTGAACATGGAAGAAATGCTCCGCTAACTCTAACAGACTATTGAGAATACGCAGCTGGATGCTGCCCGCCAAGCGAAAATTGTAGCCCAGCAGACTGAGTTGATCAATAGGCTCCAGCAGCAACAACAACCACAACAAGCAGCAGCTTCTACTTCACATCCATCCCCAGTCAGGATTCCAATACCCGGGATTATAAGTAATGTCCAGGAAAATGCAGACATTCCGGCAGAGCCAGTTTCACCCTAGACTTCCAAAGCACTGGTTACCCAACAGAGGCGCCTTTTGAGTTTTAGGTCGACCCTACTGCACTAAAAGTGAGCAAGCTTGAGAAGCTTTTTAAACGAGCTCAGGGTGTGAATTCGATCCCAGATATAGAGGACGACTATACAGATTCGGCAGTGACATTTCTAGATAGGTTTAAAATGTCGCATATAGACTGCTTTGATGGCTCGGGTGATCCCATGGTCCACTTGCGGCTATTTTCAGACATTCTGCAGTCGATGGGCTTGTCTAAACTGCAGAAGGTATCCCTCTTCGGTCAGACTTGTCGAGTATCGCCCATTTGGTATGCTAAACTTGAAGACTCCGTGAAGAGGAGCTGGGAAAAGATGGTTGAGGCCTTTATTGCCCAATACTCCTATAACACTCAAATCGAGATCACAACTCGTGATCTCGAAGCAACTCGCCAAGAGTCGAAGGAGGGCTTCTTCAATTTTGTCCCTCGGTGGAGGGCCAAGGCCTCCATGATGACCACCCGGCCAGTTGAAAAGGACCAGATCAGAATGGTCGTCTGTAATCTGCAACCAAGGCTGTTACAGAAGATGATAGTCATACCTTTGCCTACTTCTACTGACCTCCATGAAATAAGGGTGCAGATAGAGGATGCAATGAAGCATAGTCTGATAGACCACCAGAAAGAGCAACCCAAGAGGGCTTTCACACGCAGTTCCAGTGCGGCTACGAGTAATAGTGCAGCTGCAAGGCCTTCTGATGTTGGTATGGTCACCACCACACCAAAAATTGCTAACCTTTTTGCTGGTATATCCGATACAACCTCACAAACTGTGAAACACCAACCCCGAGGCCAAAGGGTCTTCACCCCTCTATACATGTCCTTATCAGCATGGTCATGACACTTGAAGCCACTAGAGCCTCGCCCCTTACCCAATAATCTCCCTCCTACACATAACCTGACCAAGTACTGTGTCTTCTACTAATAGCATGGTTATGACACCGACCTATGCTTTAGATTGCGTCATGAGATTCAGGATCTCATTGACAATAAGGTGATAGTGCCTTCTCAAAAGCCTAATGTCACTACAAATCCCTTTCCACCAAATAACCAAGCCCCTCCACCCTGACAAATAAACCTTATCCAAACACTGGCCGTCCCGTACGACCCGAGTATATACATCACCCCCTCCCACCTACCTAAGTCGGCGCTGTTCATCCTGAAAAACACAACTTTGTGCATGATGAACGCGTCCACATCTCAACCCAAACCTATGGTGGTGATTGTGGTAGAAGAAGGCAGGGTGGCCTTGATGGAGAATGAGGGCGTCAGTTCAATGCCTGAGGGCTCTATGGATTTATTTGAGGAGAAATACAACCCGTGCCGCTATATTGTGCCAATCGATCAAGCCAAACCAAAGCCAAAATTGCCAACAGGAATGGAGGTTAGTGTGGTCCGAGAGGATGGACCATGCCAGGGTTTGGATGACTTAGCCGACCTCAAAGAGGACATCAGCAATCTGTAATTCTTCGATGAATAAGATCTGGGAAGTGTACAGATTGACTGGTTTGACATGAACGGGTCAGCGGATTATTCAAGGTGGCTCAGTGATGAACCGGATGTGGATGAGGGGTCTCAACTAAAGCTGGAATAGCTGAAAGCAGGAACTGCTACAACGGCCAGAACGGTCGATGACAAGGGAAAGTTGCCAGAGAGCACTGTTACTAAGAATTTTGCTCAGGAATTTAGCAGTGTTAGTACAGTTGGTACAGAGCAAGAGGCCGCACTGAAGCGGTTTGAACAGGAAAGAACTGAGAATAGTCATAAAGTTGAAAAAGCCAATGGCCCTATGGGGAATGATTGTGATGTGGATACGGGAATACTCACAGTAGAACCGGACAGTTGCTTGTCGGTTGCTGGAGGAATATAGTGGGAAGATGATTATTTGCATCTTGCCCATACTGATGAAGATTAGGGACAGAATCTGCCAAATGATACCTGGTATTCTGAGGAAGTAGATCATATAACTAGGAGCGGGCGGTACTTCAAGCCCTTACACCTAGACCAATCAGAAGCATCTGGAAAGGATAAGGAAGTTGAGAAACAGAGGGAGAAATTGTTAGAAGAAGAAGCTGTACTAAAATAGTTGAAGAAGATTCAGGCAGACATATCTACTTGGGGGTTTCTCATGGGTTCGCCCATACATTGGCAAACAATATTGTCTGAAATGGATAAGGCCAAGCTATCTATCGAAACAAACCCGGAACAGTTAGTGGGACTTGTTTTCCCGGGAGGTGCTTTGCCGACTTTGACCTTCACGGATAAGGAACTACCGCCTGAGGGCTTTGAGCATAATAAACTGCTATACACCTCAGTTGAATGCAGAGATAAGTGGGTGCCCATTGTACTAGTTGATACTGGGTCTGCGATTAATGTTTGTCCGTCGCATATGGCCTATGCTATTGGCTTGAAGCCAGCAGACTTTGTACCTACGACCCAGGTGATCTAGGCTTACGATAACACGAGTAGAGAGGTGATGAGAACAGTTCAGATCAGAACACAAGTTGGCCCGGCACAACAGGACATCGAGTTTCACGCCCTGGATGTTCCGGCCACTTTTAACTTGCTCCTTGGACGGTCGTGGCTGCACCAAGTAAAATCTGTTTCTTCCACCTTGCATCATATGCTGAAGTACCCACGTGGAAAAGGGGTAGCCATTGTTTTTGGGAACTCTTCTATACATCCTCTGCTAGAGGTCACTACACCAATACTTGAGATTGTACACAACGACGAGGATGTATTCTTGTCTGGTTTTACCTTGGCTGAGGCCCGGGTGGTGCAAAACATCTTAGCTATTGATGAGGGGTCATATATCAGTGCTCAGTCAGTCTACCTCATGAATAAGCTACAGCATGTACTTGGGATGGGATTAAGAAATAGCGGCCGGAAGGGCATTGCCGCATTGGCCGAAGTGCCACATAACCCTCATGCCTTTGGCTTGGGCTACACGCCAACCAAAAAGGACTGGGTGAGAAAAAGAGAAGGAAATGACAGAAAGAGCCAAAGCTAAGCAAAGTGGGAAGCACTATGAGCTTGTGCACAGACTAATTCAGGGCACTCTGAACGGCCACTTTGTCCGAGAGGGGGAGGACTTCCCATTTTGCGGCTTTCTTAAGCCATGGTTAAACTCTGAGAAGCGGCATTTGCCTGGTTTTGAGATTTTCTTCAACCTACAGCTGCAAGAGGATGAAGCCACAGAAGAATAGATAGACTTGCCTGCAGAGGCAGAATAGAGTACAGAGGATGAGTCCAATGGCAGTGAACTTGAGATATGAGCAGCACTGGCATGTCTCCTTTCGGATCCTCATATCAAACTGGAGAGCTTGGGAGATGACTCCACCGTTTCCATGATCGGAGATCAATCAGGTGTGGGCCCTTCTGGTGGTATTCTGGATGCATCTATCGCACCCTCTCTCGTTTGGCAGCTAAATGAGGGCTTTTTGTCCAGTAGTTCTGAATCGGGTAGTGAGCCGGAATCTGATTCCATAGAGTTTGTGGAGTCGGAATCAGATTCCAATTCTTCCAAGTTGGAGTCCGTTATTCTAGGGTTGATAACCCGGATGCCGTTGTTTTGTCCAGGTCGTCTTTTTTCTTTTCTTTTGACTCGGTTGTAACCGAGGAATTGGATGAGCTGGAAGCTTTGAATAAGAATGGTACCACTGCTGTTTCCGAGTACTTCTCTGTGCCACTTGTGTATTGTATTGATCATGACTTTCAAAATTTTGATAAAAATGACGAGAAAGGAATTCCTCTGGTTTTGAAACATTTGATTGATCGAGAGGATGAGAGGTTTGTAAAACCCCTTGTTGATGAAATCGTTGCAATTAATGTGGGTATTGAAAAGGATCTGTGTCTGGTTCAGATCGGGTCCACGTTGTCTTCGAAGGAACGCAAGCGCTTAGTCGCTTTATTAAAAGATTTCAAAGATGTTTTCGCGTGGTCCTATGAAGACATGCCTGGAATTGATCTTGAGATTGTATAGCACCAGATCCCTCTTGACTCTGAGGCTCGACCCGTTAAGTAGAAGCTTCGGAGGATATGCTCGGATTGGGCTTTAAAGATTAAAGAAGAGGTCACCAAGCAGATAAACGCAGGGTTTTTGCTAGTATTTGAGTATCCTACTTGGTTGGCCAACATTGTTCCGGTGCCGAAGAAAGATAGCAGAATTCGGGTAAGTGTAGATTTCAAAGATCTGAATAAAGCTAGTCCAAAGGACGACTTTCCTCTACTGCACATCGACGAATTTGTGGACTTCACCACAGGCCATGCGTTGTTCTCCTTTATGGATGGCTTTTTCGGGTATAACCAGATCTTGATGGCATCCGAGGATAGAGAGAAGACTGCCTTCACCACGCTGTGGGGAACCTACTGCTTCAGGGTGATGCCGTTCGGTCTGAAAAATGCTGGGGCTACTTATCAACGGGCTGCAACTATGATTTTGCATGATATGATCCACAAAGAGGTTAAGGTGTACATGGACGACTTGATTGTCAAGTCCAAGGAAAGAGAGGGCCACTACACCGCCTTGAAGAAATTCTTCCAACAGATCAGGGAATATCGGTTGTGACTGAATCCATAGAAATACACTTTTGGTGTCATAGCAGGGAAAATGCTGGGTTTCTTGATCACACAGAGGGGCATTGAGGTTGATCATTCCAAAATCAAGGCCATCCTAGAAATACCACCACCAAGGACTGAAAAGGAGGTGTGAGGCTTTCTGAGTAAAGTGCAATTCATAAGACGGTTTATTGCTAAATTAACCTTGACTTGTGAACCACTATTTGGTCTCCTGAAGAAAGGAAAGAAATTCCAATGGGATGACCGATGCATGTTGCTTTTGAGCAGATCAAGCAGTACCTTCAGAACCCGCCTATGTTGTCACCGCTAGAGTCGGGAAAGCCGTTGATTTTGTATCTGTCAGTAACCGACACGACTATGGGTTGGATGCTTGCGCAGGAATCTGAGGATAGAGTGGAGAAGGCTATCTATTACCTGAGTAAGAAGATACCAGAATATGAGACCCGTTACACTCCGCTGGAGAAGGCTTGCTTGGCCTTGGTATGGGCTACCAGGAAGTTGAGGCACTATTTGTTAGCTCACTCCGTAATTCTGGTTTCAAGATTAGATCCCATCAAATATCTCTTCGAGAAACTAGCGCTTACGGGTAGGCTAGCCCGTTGGTTGCTTCTTCTCTCTGAATTTGATTTGAAATATGTGACTCGCAAGTATGTTAAGAGGAGAGCTGTAGCGGAATTTTTGGCAGATCACCCAATGGAAGAAGACGAAGCAGTAGAATACCTATTCCCAAATGAAGCTATTTTGCAGGTCGAGGAAAAGATTTGGACTGTGTATTTTGACGGAGCATCTAATCAATACGATCATGGGATAGGGGTGTTGCTAATAGCACCCGACAATTCCCATATACCTTTAGCCTTCAAACTAAGGTTCAAGGTATCTAACAACGAGGCAGAATATGAAGCATGTATCGTTGGACTGGAAGCCACCCTAGAACTAGGGGCAAAAAGGTTGGACGTCATTAGGGACTCGAACCTGGTTGTGTCTCAAGCAAAAGGGGATTGGAAGGTTAAAGAAGAAAGGATGAAAATCTATCACCAAACCCTGGATGTTTTGATTCCTAGGTTTAAGAAGCTAACTTTCACGTACCTGTTAAGAGAGAACAATAGGTTTATTGACGCTTTATCAATTTTATCTTCCATGATAGACATCCCTTTTGGAGTCCGGATGCGTCCGATCAGTATTGAACAGAGATATATGCCGGCCTACGAGTTGGTCGCCGCAATAGATGAAGTACAAGATCAAAACCCCTGGTATCATGATATCTGGAACTTTTTGGAAAATGAGGTTTATCTACCAGGGGCAAATGCCAAAGATAAAAGGGCAATACGGCGAATGGCCACTCAGTTTATCATTTGCAGGGGTAAGTCGTACAAACGAGGCCATCTGGGAATGCATGAGCTCTGTGTCAACGCGGAAAAATCGAAGCGCCTAATGGAGGCCATCCACGGAGGGGAGTGCGGATCGCACATGAGCGGAGTAATGCTAGCCCAGAAGATTCTCAGGCAAGGTTACTACTGGTCAACTATGGAGGAGGATTGTATTGGTTTTGTTCGGCGATGCCACAAATGCCAAATTCATGCAAATTGCATGAATATTCCGCCATTGAAGCTATACAACATGACTTCACCATGGCCATTTTCAGTCTGGGAAATTGATGTTATTGGGGTAGTTACGCCAAAAGGCTCAAACGAGCATGAGTATATCCTGGTGGCAATAGACTACTTTACAAAGTGGGTCGAAGCCCAATCCTATGCAGTGCTGAAGGCGTCGCACATAGCCAAGTTTATCAAGAATAACATTATTTGTCGTTATGGGGTCCCGAATGAGATCATTTCAGACAATGGTTCCCACTTTAAAAAAGAAGTGATCGACTTGTTGGAGAAATACAACGTGGCTTTTCATAAGTCATCCATATATCGGCCACAAACCAACGGAGCTGTTGAGGCCGCCAACAAGAATATCAAGCACATTCGACAAAAGATGGTGGAAACTTATAGGGACTGGTCGGACAAATTGTCGTTCACTCTCTAGGGCTACAGGACATCAATTCGGACATCCACTGGGGCAACTCCGTATTCTCTAGTTTATGGGATGGAGGCTATTCTGCCGATTGAGATTGAGGTTCCGTTGCTGCGGGTTATGGCTGAGTGCTAGATAGTAGAAGTGGATTGGCAGCAGAGTAGGTTCGAGGAACTAATGTTGTTTGATGAGAGGAGGCTAAAAGCACTGTACCACGTCCAAGGTTATCAACGCAGAATTGCCAGGGCTTTTAATAAGAAAGTTAAGTCCAGGAATCTGAAGGAAGGGGATTTGGTGCTCAAAGACAACTGGGCTCTCATCCATGACCCTAGGGGCAAGTTCAGACCTAACTGGACTGGTCCTTACATCATCAAATCAATCTAGTCGGGTGGAGCTGTTATTCTTATGGACCTAGATGGCCTCGAATTTTCCCAACCAATCAACATGGACAAGTTGAAGAAATACTATCCTTGAGTGGCTCGCTAGGCCGAAAACCCGAAAGGGCGACCTAGGCAAAAGTTAGAGTACAAAAAATTTGAAATAAGAAAACTGAGCTCGCAAGGTTGAAAACCCAAAAAGGGCGGCCTTGGCAAAAGTTAAAGCGCAAAAGGAGAGTGTTAATACACGAGTGAACCTGAACCAAACTACGTAAAGCTTGATTCCCATCTTCGGGATACGTAGGCAACTTCATTCTGAAGTCCAGCCATAAACATTTCCAAATCAATTGTGTCCATGTGTTTGATCAAGGCATCTTTGTCTGCTCGTTATTTGAAATTTCGATTGTGATCCTTACCCTGAGAGAATAGCTGATTACAGTGTTGAGTAGTGCTATTCAGATAAGGGGCAACTTTCAATTTGTTGGATTCGGCGTTGTACATTTCGAGGATAGATTCCATGTGTGTCCAGTTGTGATCCTTATCGAAAATGGCTTTGAAAAGTTTTAATAAAAGTTGATTTTGTTCAAATTAATCTGTTTACAACTTAGACCATTTTTGGATCAAAAGGAAAATTTTCAGTGCCCACAACTTCAATTTCATTGATTTCAACACAAAGTTCTCTAACTCTCGATACAAATCAAAGTTGCTTTTTATTACATTCGAAAGGAAAACTTGAAAGTACAGATCAAAGCAATAAACTCAGGACATGGATGAGTCAGGTGTTCCTGCGTCTCCTCCTAGAGCTTGTCGAAGCTTCAGATGCTAAAGTAGGCCCGATTTGTGCCTCATCTTTAAGCCAAGCCAGACATTTGCTAGAAAGGGTGCAACTGAAATTGGGAGCACGAGCCAGAAGTTCTTTTCTCCTCTATACAGTGGGATATCGAGCTAGTTGTGAGCCTCGGATTGGAAATGAAGCCGGGTATTCTACCCCCTCTTCTAGGCAAGACTGGTCGCGTCCGAACTGACGCCTGAACCGGAATGAAAAATAGAAGACACAATGTGTCAGGCCAATCAGCTAAATGCCGGGTTGCTGGGCCATACTGTAGCTCATCTCAGGCAGATCAAGCCATGGGCAGCGTTAAGCAATGTCAGTAGCAGACCTGTTACATATCCAATGGCACCACCATCCCTCGTTTAGGAAATCAACTAGCCATTGGCGAAAGAAATAGCCTCGTGTTGAGTATGCAGGGCAAGAGTCCAGTACCTTCAACTTGTCCATGAGCCATATCTAGGGAGGGATGAAAAATAAAAGAGATTAAATAACAGAGAGGTGTATGTTGAGAGAGAAAGTGAGAAAAGGTTGTGAAAGAAAAAAATAGAGCATGAGTGTCGAGTGATGTGAGAAACACATGCGAGATAGGGTGGGAAACAGTACCTGCAAGAGTAGTGGACTCCTTGCCAATTTGGTTGTCTCTCGCCGATGGAAGGCGTCCAAGCCTATCAAAGTCTCGGCTAGTGTCAAGCCAATGCAGCTCTTGCCCTCTTTCAAACCTTATGTCACTTCGATCAAATGAATGCTAGACCCTCTGAAACTGGAGGCAAGAAGAAAATGAGCCAACATACATAAACACAGGGCATGTTGTCGAAAACTCTGCCAACGACGGTCGCCGCGGTCACCGGCGTCAGAAAATCGATGAATCAACCTAGGAATATCCAGCTTTCCATTGTGAACTAATGATCGAGCCTCATGTAAAGTGAGCCCACACATCCTTCCTAAAGCTTGGATGTGGCCAAAACGGGACTAGGGCAGGATTTTCTCGTCATGCCAGGATTCTAACAGAACTTGGAATTCTTCAATTGTAGGGCATCTCTTGCCCCTCGAAGCTAAAAACATGTGTAATCAGGTTCCAACATCTAGCTGTAGCATAGAGGAACGGAAAACACAACGGGGTACGACTTAGCGAGAATAGTGCATTTATCCCCGAAACCCCGGAAATCAGCTTTTCTGAGCATCTAAAGTTGCAATCCAATTTGAGAGTTTTTCGGCAAAGAATGGCTCTGTTTGTGGCAAAAATAAAGTTGGAATGAAGAAACTACGAAGCTGGGGCTTTTGTAGAAGATAAGGTAGTGAGTGGAGTCCAGATGTCAACATTTTGGAAGTTCTGCACAATGATGGCCGGCAAGGTTGATTGATGGTTGGCAGAGGCTCATTAATGGCTAGCAGGGGCACATTGGTGGCCGGCAAAAGGAATACATGGCCGGCAGACCACCCCACATGGCCGGTAGCCTTCCTCTTGTGCTTGCTACCCTCCTTTGCGAAGATTCAATTGTTTGAAGTAGTTTTGTTCTGTTGTTTGTGTGTTCCAAGGTCTTGTTTTGAGTCCTATTTTGTCTTGGACATGTTCATTGAGTTGAATTCATTTTGTTTTGCTTATTGAGTTGTATTTGTGTTAATTAGTTTGTTTGTCGAGTAGTTTAGTTGTTTATCGAGTTGTTTTACTCTGTTTGTTATTACAATTGTTGGTCCGTTCGTTACCCGATTCAGACCGTTGTGGCAATACAAATATTTGGTTTTCAATGTCAAATTTTTCTCAATCTCATGCAATGTGGTGCTTATGATGCAAAAGTACAACACTTTTTTTTTTTTCAAATGATGGCTGATTTTCATTCCGATCATGGCTACTTTTTACAAAAGTGCAGTACAAGGTTTTAAAGCAAAATAAAACTCGTCTAAGGCTGTACAAAGTGCTAACATTACTAGCAAAAAGAAATTAAGCAAAAAAAAAAAAAAAAACAAACAAACAACACACAGAAATCAGCGTTATCCATCTCAAGATCTAGAGGCCCTCTTTGTCCTCTTCTTCGGCGGAATTGTCTCCGCAGCACTGTCTCCGTCAACGCCACTGTCTGAGTCTGGGCCAGAATCTGAACCGAAGCCATCTCCACTCCCCCCCCTCAGAGCCCTCCTCGCCATCAGTATCCCTATTCTCAGATCCTGAGCCAATATCATTGTCCTCACTCTCGGACGACTCTGCATGCTGACTGGCCACCTCCTCGGTCTCACTAGTATCAGTGTCATTGTCGCCCAAGATAGGCTCTGAAGGGTCACTCTCAGCTCGAGTGCGTCTAGCTCGGCCTCGACTGCATGTCGAACTCTCTCTCTCTCCCCTCCCTGCCACCGGAGGAGGTACTGATGGTCCTGCTGTAGCCACCACTGATGTTGTCAGAACAAATGGGACTTGAAAAGGTGTTTGTTATATGTTAGCCACAGTATGCGTGTCAGATAAGTGTATGAATTCAAATGCAGTGTATCAGTGCAATGTGGGTCAGATGTAGTGTATCAGCGTAATTTGGGTCAAATATAGTGTTTGTGTGCAGTGTATTAGGTCATTGCAGTGTGGAACAGATTACAGTTGAGATGCTAATGTATTGGTAAAAAGTTTGATGACATGAAATGCGAACTGAAGGAAATTACCAGAATTTTGTAGCGGCTGAGCAGGTTCATGCTCCTCTACACCATCTCCATCAGGGAAGCCGCTAGCTTGAGAGCCTCCCTAATGTACTTTATAGGTGCCTGCAAGTGCGTTGAGAGGATCAGTGTTCTATAAGCATAACTAAAATGAATTTGACATGCAAAATGAAAAGTGTGGTACATACTGGAGTCGGGCCTCGAACCCTAACAAGATTGTGCCCAACTGGTGCAGGCTCAATAGGGATCTGGCAAACCTCTCTGGTATGCCACCAACAGGTAAGTGTAGTAGGAAGCTCTGGCCAGCCAATCCCTTATCTCACCTGGGAAACCCCTCTGCCACGGGCCCTGCTCGCCCAACTCGCTCTGTGACTCACCCTCACAGCAGGAGCTCTCGCTTCTTCACCCCCGCGAATGCCAGTCAGAGGTGGCATCAAGTGTGTCTGGATAAAGATTGCATAATCGCCCTCTACACGGAAGTACTCCGCCTCTAGGCCTATCATAAACTGGATCACCTCGTCGAAAGTCAGGTTGTGTGTCGCTCTCATAGATGCAGGTGATGTCATCGGTATAAATTGAGCAGGCAGGCCTAAGGTCTGATGGACGAAACGCTCGCCCAGGAACCAAGCTCAACAGATCGGGCCCTCAAGAAGAATGTGATGCTGGGAAATGCCTTGAGCTACAGTGTATCGAACTTGAAGCTCTGTCGGGATCATGGCCTAGGGCTGCCATGTAATTTGAAATGGAAGTGAATGGATTGTTAGTCGCTGTTAGTTTCTAATGTGTGGATCAAAACAGTTGTAAAGGAAAAATGATGATAACTGTGTCTTGAGTTACCTTGTGCGCCGTGACCATGTCGAAGTACTGGCGGAAAAACATGAAGGACTTGCGAGTCTTACGGCGGAGCTGACTGTCGTATACCCGAGAAAGGGGAACTGTCAATGGCACCTCATCTACAGGCTCAGGAGCGAGAGCCGGGAAGTATGCGTAGACCCATAACTGCAGGAAGAATGTGGAAATGTGTATATTATCAATGCAGTATGGACAGTTGTAAAAAGTGCAAAGCAGAAAGCACACGTGTGGAACAAATAAAAAGTATGAAATGCTTGCGCAGAAAATGCAAAGTGTAAAGAGGGAATTGAGATATGTACCTTCCAAGCTCGCCAGTAGCCTCCAACCAAAGTCCCTCGCAGACGGGAGCAGGAGCTCATATATCCGTATAGTATGGTGAGGCTGGCTCCGTCCCAATCATAAAACTGAACTCGAGGAAACACCACCAAGGCGCTCAGCAAATACAGACCCACGGTGTTCAACCTGTTTGAGAACAAAGTGGTACTAAAGATGAACATGAGGAAGCCTCTCGCGTACTGCTCTATCTGCTCAATCGTCTCGGGCTCACTCTCCCTGAATCGCTCCTCAAACCAGCTGTATCGCACCATGCCTGCCCGGGATATCGGTGGATGTGCCCTAAGCAGCTCGAGCCATGCTACCTCCCACTCCCCCATATCAGGGTCGAAAGGGATCGGATCACCCCCTACGCCTAAGCCGGTGATCATGGAAAAGTCGTAGGGAGTCATCTTCATCTCCCCCGTAGTGGAAAAGTGGAAGGAGTTGGTGGTGTCCCACCACCTCTCCACCATTTGCTCCAAATAGAGGATGGCTCGCTATAACCCAAGTCAAGCTGGAGTAGAAGAGACTGAAGCCTGGCTCATCAATGATGTCACGAACCCTAGCTGGGAGCTCACCATACCAATCTCGAGTGGTCATCGTACCATAGCCCCTAAAGGCGTGAGACTCGCCCTGTGGCACTGTATGAAATGCAATTAGATGGATACAGTGTATGAAGCAGTGTATAGATAAAGGCAGTGCAAAAAATGCAAACAGTTAAAGGCATGGATGTATGAAAATAGTTGTATGCATGAAAACAGTTGTTGTACCTCAACGGCGATGGCCGATAAATGATACGCTGGCTCCTTCAACAGGAGGTCCTCTAGCACATCCTCGGCGAAGTCAGTAAAAGATCTGATGCCTTCTGCAGTGGGCACTATGTGTGTCTTTGGATGATACCTCGCTAGATTGAAAGGGCGTATATGGCTCTGGCTCGACCTTAGGCTCGACCTCAAAGTCCGCCTCGAAATCTACCGGAGGAAGCTCCGGAGGAGCCCCATCATGAGGAAGATCATTTACCATCTGAAAAGGGTGCGAGATAAGTGAAAAGTGAAGAAAACTGAAGAAAATGGTGAAACTTTGGAAAAGTCAACCCTAGAAGAGAGAAAAAGTCAAAGAAAGTCAAAGCCGGGAAAAATGTACAGAACTCGAGAGAAACTCGAGGGGAATGAGCCTAGAATGGTGGAAATGAGGAAAGAAGTGTCGAAATCAAATTCTAATCAGTTCAAAGTAAAGAGAACTAGGAGGATTTAGCGAATAAAGTTTGTATAGGGTGTTGAAAAACACATAAAGAGCTCGGATCTAGAGAGAATGAGCACCTAAAAAGAGAAATGGAGGAATTTCGGAATGGGGTTGTGAGGAAATGAAGTGCCATGCCCTATACTTAAAGACCTAAGCCGAAAAACCATTTTTGCCCTTGGCTGACCATCGGTGGCCGGCAAGGCACACTGGTGGCCGGCGGTTCCTCTTGGTGGTCGGCAGGTGTCCATGAGTTTCTTATGTGTCCCTTGGTCTGTTTTGTGTTCTTGGATTTCAAGAAGTGAAGAGAATGTTCAGTGTTTGGTTTAGAATGTCCCCGCGAAAGCTCGGGATCGCACTTCCAGGATATGATGTTCATTGCTTGTCGACATAAGCGAGGTGTATCCTTTTAATATGCGTCTCTTGTGTGTTCCATTTATAACTATTGCATAGAACATGTTCTTACTCTAGTTGCATAAGTGTGCATTTACTCTTCCATTATGCCTAGAACGTACTCATGTTTCCCATTTGCATAGAGTATGCGTTTGGTCTCTTGCATAAAACATGCTGTTAATCTTGCATTAAGCATGCATTTTCTACTATTGATCACTGCACGCATCCTATACTATTGCATAGAATGTGCATTTCGAAGTGGTATAGCCCATGTCCTAGTTTTTGTTGCATAGAATATACTCCCGTTTTGTTTCTCGCATGTGTTGCATGTCCCTAACATTGTACCATGATTATTCGTCTTGCATAGAACATGCTTTCAATCTCCTGCATAGAATATGCTCTCACATAGAACATGCTGTCACTCCATTTGCATAGAACATGCGCACTTATTGTGTTATGCCTGTTGAGTTGCTTTCTTATACAGACGCGATATTGTATGTGCGATTCATTTAGAGGAGTTCCAGGTAACACCACTCCCGTCCTTTGATCCTACTTCTTTTGGTTAGAAACATTCGGGTGCGCCCGTTATTTACACCACTCCTTCTGGTTAGAAGCATTCGGACGAGTTTCGGTGTTTACACCACTCCGCCTTGTTTCGGTTAAAAACATTCGGGTACGCCCGATGTTTACACTACCCCCGTTTAGAAACATTTGGGTACGCTCGGTGTTTACACCACTCCCCTTTGTTTTGGTTAGAAACATTAGGACGTGTTTCGACGTTTATACCACCCCCAGTTAGAAGCATTTGGACATGTTCTGATGCTTGTACCACACCTCCTTTTGGTTAGAAACATTCGGGTACGCCCGATGTTTACACCACTCCTTTTGGTTAGAAGCATTCGGATGAGTTCCGGTGTTTACACCACTTCGCCTTGTTTTGGTTAGAAACATTGGGACGTGTTCTGACATTTATACCACCCTCGGTTAGAAGCATTTGGACATGTTCTGATGCTTATACCACACCTCCTTTTGGTTAGAAACATTCAGGTGTGCCCGGTGTTTACACCACTCCTTCTGGTTAGAAGCATTCGGACGAGTTCCGATGTTTACACCACTCCACCTTGTTTTGGTTAGAAACATTGGGACGTGTTTCGACGTTTATACCACCCCCGGTTAGAAGCATTTGGACATGTTCCAATACTTATACCACACCTCCTTTTGGTTAGAAACATTCAGGTGCGCCCGGTGTTTACACCACTTCTTTCTCCTCTCGCGTGTGGCGCGATAGGACGCTTTTGGTTAGAGACATTTGGGTGCGTCCCGGTGTTCTCGTTACTCTCTTCTTCTTTCGTGTGCGACACGTTAGGACGTTTTCGGTTAGAAACATTTTGGTGCGCCCGGTGTTTATGCCACTCTCTTCTCTTTCTGCGTACAACGCGTTAGGATCTTGTTTGACACCTCAAGCGTGCCCGATGGTTGTGTTATTCTTTGCCTTTCCTGCGTGATATGCAGTTAAGCTTACATAATTTTCTTACATCCTTTTTGCATGAAATGTGGTTTGGTTCGTGTACTTCTTTTCATATATGAGATTACTGTAGCATTTCTTTGCATAACGTTTGCATTTAAATGTTTCATTGTGCACCTCATTGCATGATCATAAGTTGTGTTCTTGCATCATGCATGTTATTTGCATCTTGCCCTGGCAGCCTGCGGGCGCAACCTTTTATTACTGTCTTGATTGTCTATCCAAGTCTTACAGTCTTGTCAAAATGGGTCGTCTCTGCGTTTTGATATTCACTCACATCATTTCATGACTCCAAGTTCTGTGAAAGAGGGACAACTGGAGACACCCTATTTTTGACAGCCGTTTAAGACTTGCATGATCTTGCAGGTACATCCGGTGGCAAGTCTGATTGGTCACCAAGTGCTTGAAGTTCGCGGCGGAACGCCACAGGTTTGAGTTTTCCAAACCCTGCATCCTTTTTGCCTCATCTTTGGACCATGCTTAAGTCCTTTCAGATTGAGGTTGGTGATGGCCTGCTAGCCATTTTTTAGGGTAGTCGACCATGGCCTTTGGCTTGCTGGCCACCAGTGTTCCAACAGATATTTTGTGATATTTTGTACCAGCTGTTTACACAGATTGATGCATCTTCTAACACGTGTGTGGCTGGATCTTTGTGAGGGGAATTTGCATCTTCTATATATAAGACCCCCCTCTTGCATGTGAAGGGGTTAGAAAATTTTGAAGACAAAAATTCTCTCTCTCTCTCTCTAGAATTTCCTCTCTCTTGTTATTTTGTGCCTTAAGTTTAGTTTCTCTACACTTTTGCACTTGAACCCTAAACCAAACACTCTCACCTTGGAGCTGAGGTCTCTTGAGGTCCTTTTTGTGTTCTAGAAGAGAATTTTGGCTTGATTTAGCTTGTTTTGTTGCTCTAATTGCATCTTGTCTTCAAGAGGTATAACACTTGTATTTTAAGCTTCTTTTAAATACTTGTTTTGCCATCTTTACATGCTGTTTTTGAGCTGGTTTTGACCTCCTAAAATATCTGTTTTTGTGGTTTAAAAATGGTGGTTTAAGGCCTCCTTTGAGTTAAGGGTGGTTCACCCTTGTTGTTACTTGGCTTGTTAGGCTTTTGTGCCTCTTTTTCAAAGCTTTTAAATCAAGCTTTTTGGGACTTTAAACCACTGAATCTTAGAGTTTTTTTAGTGATAAAAACCATATTTTGAAGTCCAAAATTGGAGGGGTTAGCCTCCCCTCCTTGCTGTCTTGCTTGCATGCCTAGTTGCCTCATAAGTTAGCATGTTTTTGAAGCTTATCTTAGCCTATTTCCAGTATGTTTTTTACCTCTGATTTGGGTTGCTTTGGCTCTGTTTTGGGCTGTTTGTGTTGTATGAGTAGTGTTTTGCATAGTTGTAGTGTAAAGGGCTTCACTAGCTTAGTGTTTTGAGCCTTTAAATATGAATTGCATGAGTTGCTTGCATGTTTTAATGTCATTTCGCACTCTATTTCAGCACTGAAATCTCTGCAATCTCCCTTTATTCTTCACTCTTTCAGTTATTTTGAAAGTGGCATTAAACCACTTGTTGGCTTGAATGTGGAATTGAGTAATCCATGCCTAATGGTTTAATTTCTTCGTGTAACAACCCTCATTTTGACTTAGCCATGCTTGCATACATTCCTGTATGATCTTGTCTTGTGATGTTGCAAATCTTGTTTATCTTGTTTTGTCTTGCTTTGTTTAAAGTGTTGCTTGCATGATTTGTTCCTTGCTTGGTGTGTAGCCGAGGTCATCTTGAGCTTAGTTCACCTCTGAACCTTTGTACTTAGAACTATTTTGGAACCACTTGGTTGACCTCCATCTTCACCCCGGGCATGTTTGCCGAGATGTCACTATTTGGGCCGAGGTGTTCGGAACCAAGGCCGAGGAGTGTATCATCTAGGCCGAGATGTTTTGCACTTAGTGATCTTTGTCCTTGGGCAGGTATGGCCTAGACCGAGGTGTGGCACACCCAGGCCAAGGTGTGGCACAGCTTAGTCAAGTGTCGTCCTCCCTAGCCGATGTCCTTGTTACCCTGTTGCCGAAGCTTTGACTTTAGTCGATGTCCTTACTTGCCGATGTGTCTTACCTTAGCTTGTTGCATACGCTTTGTCATAGACTTGTCTTGTCAATCAGTCACCTTTTTGAGTTGAACCAACCCGGTAGCGCCACGTGTCCGAGCTGAAGGTTAAGTCAGCCGACAGGCCTAAAAACATATCATTTGTATCATTTTGTTGTAAGTCTTTGTTCTTGAAGAGAGAGAAACTCTAGAAGAGGGAGAAGGAGTTTTAGAGTGAGAGAGTAGATTTCCGCGTGTGATCTTTGGAGTTTGAGCCGTTAGATTCGAGCTTTGAGGTAAGAATCTTGATCTACTCTGGTCATTCTTATTGATCATCTAGCTGCATTGCATGATTGAATCCATTTAGCGTGCTATGCATTGATTTGAAGTTGGTTTTGGAAGAGAAATTAATGTTCATGTGTTCTTGAAGAAAAGTCTCATTTTGATCCGAAAGTTTGGAACAAGAACCATGTTTTTGTGTTTGTTCTTGCATGATCTTCTTGTATGGGTACCCAGGTCCATGTTTTTGAACTCATGGCATGAAATCTTAGATTTTGTAACAAGTTATGATCTTTGCATTCATCTTCTTCACGACCATGTTCTTCATGTTCTTCAAAGGGAAACCCAGGTTTTCATAACCTCGCTTTTGAATGTGGCCATCGAGACCGCACCTCGGCAAGCAGGTGTGGGACCTCGGCAAAGACCTGGTTGGTTCCCAGTGTGTTTTCATGAGACGAAAAGCAGTGTTTAAACTCCCAGCATGTTTTGCTTTGTTATTGACTTGGATTTGGTGAGAATGCCGGGATCATTTGCATGCCTGTAAAGCTTGTTTTGAGAATGTGGTTGCCATGTGATTGTAGGTCCTTGATCTTCACTTCGAGCCTACACCCGAGAAGAACTAAGTGAGTGGTATTTTTAATAAAGCTATGTTATACTGTTTTGATAAATCTTGCTTTGCTTTGTTTTGATGAAAGTATTTGTTAAGCATGAATGATTAGCTCTATTTTGATGTATCAAGTATAAGCTTTGTTTTGATGTCATCTTTGAAAAGTCCCTTGTGCTGGAGGACTCTAAACTTTCGCAGTACCAAGTATAAAAGTCCCTTGTGCTGGAGGACTCTAAACTTTCGCAGCACTAAGTATAAAAGGATACGGTCCTTTCTTGGAAAGACTATCGTGTTAAAGCGGGCTACGGGCCTAAGTAACACAAGACCATCGTGTTAAAAAGAGCTACGGGCTTAAGTAACACAAGTCCCTTGTGCTGGAGGACTATAAACTTTCGCAGTACCTTTGACTAATCAATTACGGATCGTGCAGTCTTTGTTTTGCCACTGACGGTTTACCGCGTGGATTTGTTTGTTCAGAAAGCTTGATTTGTATTTTGCCGATGCCAGTAAGCATCCCTTGAGACTTGTAAGACTTGATAGATGAATACGGTTCATCTCTTGATTTGATAAAGTTTTGATGTGTTTTGCTCTGAAAGGATCTCGACTAATGTTCGTATGGTTTTGGCATGTTTTGTTTTGCAAAGACTTCGGCTATATTCATGCAAAACCTTTATTACTAGTACCATTCACTGAGTATCCAAGCTCACCCTCTCTCTATATATGTAGGTGATGAGCAGGACGGCGGCGACGCCTAGATGTGTTTTGCAAAGCTTGTTTTGGATTCTTGTCATGTCGGCTTGACTTGTTTTATGTCGGAAACTTGTATTTACGTCGGCGAATCTTGAAGATTATGCTTCTTTGGCTTGTAATCATTGTATTTGCACATGTCGGCTTTAGAAGCCTTTTGATCAAGATTCTGATATGTATTTTGTTTATTATCAACCGAATGTGAAACTATGTCATGTACGTCATTACATTTGATCTATGCACAGCTCTTATGGACCACTTGTATTTTGATTTATTTCTTCCGCATTTGTGAGCCCCATATATTATACTCTGATTGTGTTTAGTCTTTGAAAGTTGGCCTTCGGTAATCACGGGTTACTGGCCATCACGACGCCATTCTACTAGGGGCGGTTTGGGGTCGTGACAGAATGGTATCAGAGCACAAGTTCCTCAGTATACGTTATTCACACACTTTGAGTCCGAAAGAGCATAGGATTTCCCTTAGAAAGATGTTAGGATTGCATCATAGTGCTTGCTATTTGAACAAGGTGTGCATTGTCTTGACATGCCTATTTGTTACTTGCCTACGTGGTTAATTGCTTATTTTGTTTTAAAGTCACACTTTGCATACTCATAGCATCATGAGGAGAGGTAGACCTCCAATTGGCCGGGATCAGCCCGAAGACAGATTGGACAGACTGGAAAGATTAGTTGAAGGTTTGGCCCGCGAGTTGAGGCAAACAAGACAGCAGTACGCTAGTGCTACGTCGACTCAGGCCGAGCAAACCAACGGCCGAAATGTAGTTCCGCCTCCACCTCCTCCAGTGCCGCAAGTTCCTCCGCAGCCAGCCTTATATGGGGATGGCACGATAGCTTTGATCAGGGAGTTCAAGAAAATGAAACCACCGAGATTCTCTGGGGGTATAGAGCCGATGAAGGCTGAGGCGTGGGTTTTGGAAATGGAAAAGTTGTTCGAGATCTTCCCTAGCACCGACGCTCAGAAGGTGACATTAGCAGCTGTAGACACCCCATTTTTGACCGACCTTAAGACTCAGACGTCACCAGTTGAGCGCTCGGTGATGTTGCATGCTGTGCTCGTTCAGAAGTCTCAGAGTCGCGGCCGTGCGCCCTGCCTCCGGACTTCCGAATTCTCTCCTGTGCTTTGTCTCGGTTTGCGAACCAGACCCGGTTTTCTCTGTTTTCTTTCCTAAGGGAAGGGAGTGGTCCTGTAGACTATCTCCTGGTGGCCGTGAGCTACTTTTCGTGGCCGTAGGCCATTTTGCCCATTTCGGAGCCCGGTTCCCGGTTTTCGGGGCCGTTAGGCCGTGTGCCTCGGCTCGGGACCGCCCAACCATCTCCGCCTTCTCCGGTTTTTAGCGGAGACCTCTGTTTTAATGTTCCGAGGAACACTGGGGCCCCTGATGCCCACCTCGCAGCCGAACACCACTTCCGGTGCCCGGCGACCCTTTTTTCGGGACCCCGAACTGCGTGATTTGGGCCCCGAGCATTCTTTTTGCATCAGCCTTCTCCGGTTTTTAGCGGAGACCTCTGTTTTAATGTTCCGAGGAACACTGGGGCCCCTGATGCCCACCTCGCAGCCGAACACCACTTCTGGTGCCCGGCGACCCTTTTTTCGGGACCCCGAACTGCGTGATTTGGGCCCCGAGCATTCTTTTTGCATCAGCCTTCTCCGGTTTTTAGCGGAGACCTCTGTTTTAATATTCCGAGGAACCCTGGGGCCCCTGATGCCCACTTCGTGGTTGTGTGCCACTTCCGGTACCTGTAGCCGGTTTTCGGGACCCCAAACTGCGTGTTTTGGTCCCGAGCATTCATTTCGCATCCATTTGCTCCGGTTTTTGGCAGGTATCTCTGTTTCGTCATTCCAGAGGACACTGGGGTTGCAGATACCCACTTCGCTGCTGAACACCACTTCCGGCACCTGCAGCCCATTTTTGGGATTCCGAACTGCTCGGTTTTGGCTCCGAGTGTTCATTTCTCATTAGTTTTTGTTCAAACTTGGCAGGTACCTCTGTTTCAACATCAGGAAGATCACTGGGGGGTGGGAAGCCAACAATTATCCCAGATAACCAGTTTCGCTCCTCCGGAGCCCGTTTTGCTCACTTCCGGGCCAATGTTGAACACCCTAGGGGCATTTTCTTCCAACCAAAGCTACATATCTGTGATGAGGGCATCTTGGAGGACACTTTGGCATAGTGGTCGGCCAGAAACTGTGGGTTTCATTTTTGGGCCTCTCCTTCAAGCTCTATGTTGTGACTCTTGGTTCAATGTTGCCAAATTCAAACCTTGGATTCTTGTTCTACACATATTGGAGGACACTTTGGCATAGTGGTCGGCCAGAAATTGTTGGTTTCATTTTTGGGCCTCTCCTTCAAGCTCTATGTTGTGGCTCCTGCTTCAGAGTTGCCAGATTTCAACCATGGGGGCCTTATTCTACACACCTTGGAGGGACACCTTTCTATACTGGTCGGCCAGAAAATCTCCTGTTCATTTTCTTGGGGTGGCCGGCCGGCCATGTAGGGTGGCTGGCCGGCCATGGAGGGTGGCTGGCCGGCCACCTTGCAAAAAAATACCTGGCCGGCCAGATTCTTGCTTTCCAGCCTGTCCCAGCTGTCCGGATATCTTCCAGCATATCCCGGGGCATCCGGGGATATTTCGGGAGGGAAAGATTGGGTGCTTTCCCTCCCCTTTTACACCCCATTTTCTTGCCTATTTGAAGGGCCCTCCCTCTCCTTCTTCAAGGTTGGAAAATTTTCCTTGAAGAAGAGATCTCCAAATTCCTCCATTTCCTTAGCTCAAAACTCCAAAAAGCTTCAAGAGTCAAGGCCATTTCTTCACCAACCCTTAGCTCCACCATCAACACTACCACTCCAGCAGCTAGGAAGTGAATTTCAGAGGTTGAGAAGCTACAAATCAAGGCCAAGAATCAAAGAAAGATAAGTCTTCAAGGGTGAGTATTCAAAACTAACTTTTAGGGCTTTTTCTTGGTTCATTTTTATACTCTAATTGGTTGAGAATTGGGGCTCCGACCCCTACTGCTTTTGTGCTTAAAATGAGCCCCTCTACAACTTTGTAGAAGGGCTCAACCTCATTTGCTGTTTGTATACACTAGTTCCTTCAATATTCTTCAAGTTGGTAACATTTTTGCATGCTAAAATTGACCTATTTGTGTTGGTTTTTGGGGGTCCGACCCCTACTGCTTTTGTGCTTAAAATGAGCCCCTCTACAACATTGTAGATAGGCTCAGCTTCATTTGGCCCTTGTATATATCACTTCCTTCAATATTCATCAAGTGTGCCACTCTTTTGCATGCAATTTTGACCTATCTCTATTTGTTTTTGGGGCTTCGACCCCTACTGACTTTGGTCTTATTTTGACCCCCTGTACATATTCCATGAAGAAAGTTTTGTCATTTGGTGTGTGCATTGCATGTCTCTTGTTATAGCATATTTGGAGCCTATTTTGCATGGATCTTTTAGCATGTTTGTGTTCTGATTTTGAGGATGTCATCTTCTGCATATGTGCTTATTTTTAGCTAATATTCAATGTTGTAGAAGAAAGTTTGTCCATTTGGGGTTTGCATACATCACTTGTCTCAATACCCCTCTTTTGGCCACTAACTTTGCATGCTTTGTTTGATCTATCTATGCTTGCATTTAGGCCATGTTTATTACTGAAAATATGCCATATTTGGGACTGCCTTGCTACTGTTCTTGCTGCCATGATCATATTTCGCATGTATAGTATGGCTGTAAGCCATTTCGGGGCTTAATTTCGCATTTTCGGGATGAATGCAAGCTTCGAGTGTCATTTTGAATTGTTTCGGGGCTGTTTTCCCCATTTATTTAAGTGCTGAAATTCCATTGCCATCATTTCCCATGCCATTTGTGTCATTTTTGCATTGCCTCGGTTTGCGTGCCAATGGGCACGCACTTCGAGGCACCTCATTTCTAGCATTCCGGCAGCCTATGTGAGTGAGCTGAGGCCCTCTCATGTTGGCGTAAGCCCAATTCGCATTTTCATGCTTGTATGCCATCGCCTCGGTTTGTGTGCCCGTGTGCACGCATTTCGAGGCACTTTGTCTTTATCCGACGGCCTCCTATGTGAGTGAGCTGAGGCTCTCCCATATCGGTGTAAGCCCATCGTTGCATTCCGTATGCCATTTCGTCTCATTTTATCATTGCCTCGGTTCGCGTGCCTGTGGGCACGCATTTCGAGGCACTTCGGTTTTACCCGATTTTCTCATTTGCATCGCCTCGGTTTGTGTGCCTGTGGGCGCGCATTTCGAGGCACCTCTGTTTTATCCAGTTTTCTCATTTCACCATCGCCTCGGTTTGCGTGTCCGCGGGCACGCATTTCGAGGCACTTCGGTTTTATCCGATTTTGCATCGCACATCATCGCCTCGGTTTGCGTGCCTGTGGGCGCGCATTTCGAGGCACTTCGGTTTTATCCGATTCACACTCCATATCATCGCCTCGGTTTGCGTGCCTATGGGCGCGCATTTCGAGGCACTTCTGTTTTATCCGATTTTGCATCGCATATCATCGCCTCGGTTTGCGTGCCGGTGGGCACGCATTTCGAGGCACCTCATTCTTATCATTCCGGCGTCCCGTGTGAGTGTGGCTGAGGTCCTCTCATATTGGTGTAAGCCCATCATTGCATTTTGTACCTTTATGTCATCGCCTCGGTTTGCGTGCCCGCGGGCACGCATTTCGAGGCATTTCATTTTAGTCTCATTGTATATCATATTTCATGTCATCTCATGCTTGTATGTCATCGCCTCGGTTTGCGTGCCCGCGGGCACGCATTTCGAGGCATCTCATTTTCATAGCATCGTACATGCTAGGATTGTATGTTAGTTGCATTTCATGC